>APFE030685565.1:41639-79517 GCA_000404065.3 Pinus taeda
TCTCCTTCTCCTCCCTGTTCAGAAATCTCCCTTGCTCTCTTGCTCTCCTTCTCTCAATTTGCTCATGAAAGAATGAATGACCTTTTCCTCCTTTAATTTAACCCTAAGTGATTTTTGGGGAACCCCTAAATGCTATGGCTGAAATAGATTGAGATCTACGAGGGAGATTAAATGCTCATTTAAATCTCACTTTCTTTTTTTTAATTCACCCCACTTTAATAAAGACCCACTTAATCATTTATTTCCAAAGTCACTTTCCTTTCTAATTTTACATTGACTTTATTAAAGTCATTTTAAAATTAGACTTTAGTAATTTTATCACTTAAAGTCACTTTTAAATTAGATTTGACTTCATAAAAATTATAAAGTCACTTGAGGAGAAAAATTAAATTCTTTTGGACACTTTTTCCTAGGCCAAAGATGAAAGCCTTAGGGAACCACCTGTCCTCCGGTACCAAATTTCAACACTCCCTCTTACTGAGGAAGGTGTTCCTCACCACACTCATCTTGTCTCTGAAGTAGACATGCTTGCCCCGTGGTAAGGCTTTGGTAAGAATATCTGCAACCTGCTCATTAGTGGGAATATACTCAAGCTTCACAGCTCCCTTCTAAACATAGTCTCTGATGAAATGATATTTGATCCCGATATGCTTTGACCTGTCATGAAATACTGGATTCTCCATGAGTTTAATGCAACTTTGATTATCACAGTAAATCACTGAAGGTCTCAACGGGTGACCAAATAAGCCAAACAACATCTTGCGAAGCCAGGTGGCCTCACAACTAGCTAGACTGGCTGCCATATACTCTGCTTCCGCTGAACTCAATGCTACTGATTGCTGCTTCCGGCTGAACAATGACACTACTACCGAACCCAACCCAAAACAACACCTTGAAGTGCTCTTCCTATCAGAAGCACAACCTGCCCAATCAGAATCAGTATAACCTGCCAATCTCACTCCATCCCCCTGCATGTAGTCCAGACCATAATCCACTGTCCCTTGCAAGTACCGCAAAATGTGTTTTGCAGCCACCCAAGGAACCTTCCTAGGCTCACACATAAACTGACTCATCGTGTTGACTGCAAAACAAATATCTGCTCTAGTGTTGACCAAATACATCAAGGAACCAATCAGCTGCCTTTACAATGTGGGATCCACCAACTTGAAATCCGAAGCATGAAGCTTCTTCTAGTTGGTGATCATCAGTGTTGACATGGGTTTACAATCTTCCATGTGGAATCTGCCAAGGATGTCCACAATATACTTCCCCTACCCTAGGAAGAAATGCCCCTACTCCTGCCACACCTCCAAACCCAAAAAGTAATGCATCAAGCCGATGTCCTTTCATCTCAAACTCTGCCGCAAGATCTCTCTTGCAGTGCTCTATGAGTCTCTCTGCACCTGTAATGATCAAGTCATCCACATACATCACCAAAATGAGAGGCTCCTCACCTATCACAATATAGTAAAGCTTTGGATCTGCCTCTCTTTGTGAAACCCATCCCTTGCAAGTATGTATCTATCCTGGAGTACCAAGCTCTGGGAGCTTGCTTCAGGCCATAAAGGGCCTTCCTCAGTTTGCACCTCAAAGCCCTGTGGCTGCAATGTACACCTCCTCCTGTATGAAGCCATTGAGAAATGCAGTCTTCACATCCATCTGGTGGATCTTCCAACCCATCTCTGCTGCTATCTATATGATGGAGCGGATCGAAGTATATGGAGCCACGGGAGTGAAGGTCTCCTCATAATCAACTCCCTCTACCTGGGAGAACCCTCTAGCCACAAACCTTGCTTTGAATTTCTCAATGCTGCCATCTGCAGCATGCTTTAGCTTGTAAAGCCATCTGGAAGTAACCACGGACTTGCCCTCAGGCCTCGGCACCACCTCCCAAACATCATTCTTCATGATAGAAAATACTCCTCCTGCATGGCCTCTCTCCAGACCTGCTGGCTAGCTGCCTCCTCATAGCTAGAAGGCTGAAAGTCAATGATGCTGGTAGCCATTGCCATATAGCTACAAAACCTCTCAGGTGGTCTACTCTCTCTGACCGACCTCTTAGGCTCAGCAACAGATGTGGCATCTCTCAAGGTGTCCTGAAGCCACTTGGGCTTCCTCTTCCCAGAGCATGCTTCTCCCATAGGAGAATGAAATTCCTCCTCCTCATCACCATCAGTAGCCTGAACTCCTGACTGCCTGTCTGCTGTCCTCTTGCCTGCACCTGAACCTGTAGAAGCTGAGGTACTGTGTGAATTGTCCATCAGTGGACTCCCTAGTGAATTGCTCTGCATGCTGCGCGGAGCACCACCCCTCTGGCTCGTCGAGCCACTGCTCATTGACGGACCTGGCATCGTCATAGATGTACCTCCGGATCCTTCTGATCCCGGCCCACTTGATCCCTGCGACTGACTCAACTGCTGCTGAGGGTCTGGCTGATCCAGATACTCTAACTCCCGTGACTTCCTAAAGGCCCTGTCCTCCTCAAACTTCGCATCCTGCCTGACAACAACTTTCTTCTGTGCAGGAATGTAAATCTGAAAGGCCTTTGAGGTCTCACTGTAGCCCACAAAGATACCCTTCTCTGTGGTGGGCTCTTGTTTGGTCCTCTTCTCTTTGGGTATGTAGGAGTATGTAATGCATCCAAAGATACGAAGATGACCAATATCAGGCTTCTTCCCAGAAAAAGCCTCCTCCGAAGTCATGTGCCCCAAGGCACGATGCGGACTCCTGTTCTACAGATAAACAACTGTGTTGCAAGTCTTTGTCCACAAAAACAATGGCAACCCTTGATCATGTAACATGGCTTTGGCAGCCCCTACGATGGATCTGTTCTTCCTCTCCGCAACCCCATTCTGCTGGGGGTTGTAAGGAATAGTGAACTCCCTCCTAAATTGTCTTGCCTCCGCACAATAGTTCAACAAACTCTCCAAGGGTATACTCTCCCCCATTGTCCGACCTTAGGGACTTGATCTTCCGACCTGTCTGTGTCTCCACAAGAGCTCTAAACTCCTGAAACCGCTTGAAGATCTCACTCTTGGTCTTCAAGAAATAAATCCAGATCCTCCTGGAGTGATCATCAATGAATAAAACATAGTACTCATATCCACTCAAGGAAACATGAGACATCCGAACGCTCACATCGGAATGAATCAAATCAAGTCTCCCAGTCGCTCTACTATCACTGCTGGGAAAAGGGGATTTGGCAAACTTGCCCATCACACATCCTCTGCAAGTATCAAAGTGATCAGTACTGAAATCTGGCACACCTGTAGTGATCTCCCGCAAGGTCCTCAAGGCTCCATGATACATATGCCCCATCCTGCGATGCCAAATCTCACACAGCTCAGAACTGCTGGCTCTGCTGTTGGTACTACTGCTCAATGCCAAAAGGGATTGGAATGCAAATTTGTACACCTTTGCATGGCGTACACCTATCACTCTAGTTGAATCAGCTGGAGTGCCCCTGGGATACATCAACACTTGTCCTCCCCTGAACAATACCTCATATCCTCTGTCCTCCAAAGCTGAGACGGATATGAGGTTCTTCCTCATCTCTGGCACATAAAGAACATCTGACACCTTCAAGGGAGGTTTGGACTCCCTCTAAAATGTCAGTGTCCCCACACCGACTGCTCTAACAACTCTGTCATCACCAAGTACTACCTCCATATCAGTGCCATCCTCTGAAAGCTTTGAGAAGTACTCACGGACTCTTGTCATGTGACGCGAAGCCCCACTATCCACATACCAGATACCCGAAGATGCTCCGCTAATCGAAGGAAAAGCATGCTCCCTCTGAACCTGAGTGGCAGGTGATCCTGCACTAGAGGACTCACACGTAATGAACCCAAACTCCCGGTCAAAACGATCTGCAAAGTCCTCAACCTCTGCTGAAGCTGCCACGCTCTGGTTCTTCCCCTTCTTTTTTTTCTCTGGATGCACAACTGCATAGTGTCCCATCTTTTGACAATTCCAACACTTCACCTTGGAATAGTCCTTCTGTGTGTTACCCTGTTTATCTTTACCTTTGCCTTTGCCCCCACCATTGCGTGTGGAAGCCTGCTTCTTCCCTTTGCCTTTCTTGCCTCCTGCCGACAGTGCTACATCCTCATCCTGCTCAACTGGCTTGGCTGTTCCAAGCTGACCTTTCATGATCTCTGTCTGAATGCAATCATCCCAAAACCTCTCTCATGTGGGAAGGGTCTCACGTGCACAAACCCTATCAGCAAAGTTCATCCATGAACGGGGGAGGCCATTCACTGCAATCGACACCAACTCAGTCGGTGGAATGACCTCTCCAATTGCTGCCAACTCATCTCTCACATTAGTAATCTTTGTGAGATATCCAGCTGCACTATCATTACCCATCTTAATTGTCTTCAGCTTCTCCTTCAGGACCATTATCCGGTTTTCATTGGTACTCTGGTAGAGATTGGACAATGCTGTTCACATCTCATGGGCATTTCTCTTTCCTCTCACATGAAGAATGCAATGGTCTTTGACTCCGTCTAGAATCAGTCTCTTACCCTTGTTGTTCTTTTTATTATACTCAGCCAACTGAGTAGCATCAGTAGGCACAACAACAGGGTCCTGTGTGGTATGCACCATGATGTCCCAGACTTCTGCCTCCTCAAAGATATCCTGCATTCTCTCTTTCCAAACGCTGTAATTTGTATGCACATCCAACTTATCCTCCATCTTCAATGCCAATGACATCCTGCTGTCCTAAAACTGAAAAATAGCACTGTTGTAGTAAAGATAAAACCGCTGTTTGTGAAAAATCAGCTTGCTGGAATTTTCTGAGTGAAAAATCAACAGGCTGTAATTTTCCTCTTTGCTATCCCAAACTGCATTTCAGCACTCAACCTCTGATACCATGTAGAAATTTCTCATTTCCCACCCGGTTTTCAGTTTCACCTTATTTCTCCAAAATAGTTAAATGCCCTTTCCCATATCCATACATTCAACAACTGAAAAATAAATATTGCTCAAAACACAAATTCTGGAAATTTTACAGAATGCTGAAAATGCAAAAAAAAAAAAAAAATTAGCAGGTACAAACAACGATTTAACACATTTAAACACAGTGATTTTTGGTCAAGGTGACCCTGGAAAAACCCCCTACAACTCTTGGGGAAAACCAGTTCGAGAGCTCTTTCTTATTTCTGAAAATGCTTTTTACAGTGAAAAATATTCAACAAAAAATCGGTAAGCAAACTTTTACAACTTATCTCGTTTTCTATCCCTCACAGCAAGCTGGAAAATACTTGCAAACAGCAAAATAGGACAGCAATAAATGCTGTACGGCCTCCTCAATTTTTGTGCCCACTTTCAGCCTTAAATGCTATTGTATGTCTTGCCTAGAAAAATGTGCACGCTGCCATAAATACGCTGTACGGATTTCCTTGATTTCTGTGCAGAAAAAAACCAGCGATACAGCTGTACGGATTTCTAGAAAATCGTGCCCAAATTCTGCCTTTCACTGTGTGCTAACTTAGTTGTACGGATTTGTTAAAATGCTGCCTTGGAATGTGTGCCAAGCTGCTGTCTCCTCCTCCCTGTCCAGAAATCTCCCTTGTTTTCTTGCTCTCCTTCTTTCAATCTGCTCATGAAAGAATGAATGACCTTTTCCTCATTTTCCTCCTTTAATCTAACTCTAAGTGACTTTTGGGGAACCGCTAAGTCCAATGACTGAAATAGATTGAGATCTAGGGCTGAGATTAAATGCTCATTTAAATCTCACTTTTTATTTTTTAATTCATAATAAAGACCTATTTAGTCAATTATTTCCAAAGTCACTTTTCCTTTCTAATTTTACATTGACTTTATTAAAGTCACTTTAAAATTAGACTTTAATAACTTTATCACTTAAAGTCACTTTTAAATTAGATTTGATTTTATAAAAATTATAAAGTCACTTTAGGAGAAAGATTAAATTCTTTTGGACACTTTTTCCTAGGCCAAAGATCAAAGCTTTAGGGAACCACCTGTTCTCTAGTACCAAATTTCAACATTATACAAGCTAAGTTTTGAACCTAGAGAAATCAACATGACATAAAACAATATATAATTTATAAGGTGCTGAATTTGATTGAATGAGAAGTTTACAAGGACCAGCAAACTAAGGTGTAGGAGTCAGACAGAAAATGGAGCCAATAATCATAATGACCTATTTTTTCTTTGTATCGAAACATGCTTTTGAGGCTGGGCTATTCTTCCAAGATGTAGTTTTAGTAACCTATATGAATGATGAGACTTGGGCCTAGTTCATTTGGTCCAATATTTATTATATATGTAATTTTGTTATTTGCATCTATCCCACCTCATCGTAAAATTGTTGCTACTTGGTGAAAGATGATCACTCTCCTAGCTCATAAAATATTTCTATCCACCAATTTTGTACTCATGTATATACCTAATATAATATAGAGTCTACAGTTTGACTTTTTCACACACTTTCCTTGTGCGATTGTTCTCATTGCTCTTTCAATCCATGCACATATCAATGAGGTTTATTTTCTTGTTTCTATTGTAGTATGAGTTTTGTTTTGGGTAGATGTATTATTTTGGTTTCTTCTGATCAAGTGTATTCCTGTTTATTCAGGTTAACTGTCTTGCATTCAATCCTTTCAATGAGTGGGTACTGGCTACAGGATCCGCAGACAGAACGGTGAAACTTTTTGATCTGCGCAAGATAACCAGTGCTTTGCATACCTTTTCCTGTCACAAGTATGTGATTTGTCTGGCTCTAATTCATTTTCTTGTTTATGGAATTATGTCTAAATGTCTGTGATGTATGTGGAAACTTGAAATGTTAAATCTCTTTATGTGGAGGTACTTTGGCGTTGGAATGCAAATGGATTTCTTAAAATGGAATATAAGGAAGTGAATATCCATTTAGTCTTCTTAAAATGCCATGTGAAGAAGAGTGTTTTCATGTAATACTTTACCATTTTATTTGGTAGACCACATGGCAGAGAACGATGCACTGCTCATTTTCTCATTATTTTTGGAATTTATACCGATTGACTGAGTGTTTTGTGTAGCTTCATTGTTGTTTGTGGTGGTGTATTTTTGGTCAGTTATTTGAGTCTTCAATGCATTTGTTGTCAGTCTTGTGTATTGCTGGTTGGGGTGACAGTGCACCGTGTCATCCAAGATTTTGTAATTGATGTTTGTTATCCGAGCAAGATTGCATGCTCCTGTTTTACCATGGCATCAGATATTTTTGTTTTACACCCCTGAATTTCCATTGCTTGAACAACTTCAATCAATACCATTCTGTATATCTCTTGGAAGGGTTAGATTTACATGTACCATTCTATATGTTTTCAACTAGCTTTGACACAAAAGTCTGTCCTTATACACTAATAAATCTTAGTTAAACACTTTCTTTTTTTTTTTGGTTCTTACCCAAAGGGAAAATCATGGTGTTGTATTTCTGGTAAGAAGAAATATTACATTCATCGATGTACATGCACAAAGTATTATCATCGATCAAAAGATTGTGAAAATAAAATATCTTTTAACTATTACACGAAGATCTACCACATTCTGGCCACATTTTGCTTGCCATACAAGCAACCCTTTGAACAGGAATCTGCATAAAGGAAAGGGTCTTCAAACAAGTAGAAATTATTCATCAGTGGCACTAAAACTGCAGGGTTCTACTAGCAGTCACATACAGAAAAGAGGAAGATGCTGGAAGCTCACTTCCACTTTGAAGTCCACTTGTGGTCTGTTAGTTTTTTGAACTAGATGTTAATTATATACTAACTAGACCCTAATTATAGCGAGAAATCGTAAAATACTAAGCAAGCACTAATTAAGTCTTAGTTACACATTAATAAACCCCAATTAACCAAATGAATCCACTACTAAACCTCATTATATACTAATAAACCTTTGTTAGCCAATAGTGAATCCTATTTGTAAGTTGAGGTAGTTACCCTAATTAACATAAGAAACAAGAACAATGCATTAGTTTATTTCTTAATACACGCTAGGAAACTCTAATTAAATAAAATCCCTAATAAAATTCTAATTCATCACAAAAGGTTTCAATTAACCCAAATAAACCCAAACTGTAAGACAGTTAATAGTAATTGACATACTCGAATTTTAACTAAACCATAATTATTCTAAAAGAATTGAGCAATCCAAAAAACCATGGTATTTTTTGATGGCTGATATTTTCAATTGGCTATTTTAACCTTTTTTCTCAAAAAAAATATTTGCCAATTGACCTTTTTCTTTTGAAAAATTGTGTAAGTTTTACATAAAATATTCTTTGATTGGTAATATTTGCCAAAATTTACATGTTTTAATAGTAAATTGTATGTTTTTTATTGAATATTTGTCTACATATTTATGTGTGTTGGAAATATTGAGCAATGAGCAATTAGGTGAATCAATATTACTTAGCAATTAATATATTTTTAACTTCACAAAGCATTAATTATTATTAGCATCAGATAAACATAAACATTTGTCAACACCATTTAATAATGCATAACAATAGCGATAACAGACACAAAGATTTTAGGTGGAAACTCCTCCGGGACAAAATACACCGAATAGTTCTTAATATTTGTTTTCAAAAGATTTACGTAAAGTTTTCGGCTCTAATTGAAGGAGCTTCCAACCCCTTTATTTACAGGATCCAACCTGTAGGATGCTTGTACTCCCTATTTATCAACGACAATTGGCAAGGACGCTCCAATTCCCTAGATTTTAGGCTCACTCACCTTGTTTATTGGTTGCTACTGGACAAACGCTCCAACACCTTGTACAGGCTACAACTTGCCCTAGTACCACCTTGCCACCGCAGAGTGTTCTCAGGCTCCAACCTGAAGAAAACTCCATTCTCTTGCTTGCACCAACCTGCCACCCTGATCAGCTGGCAGACCACGTTTCACAATTTTTACACTGGATCCACCTCTGCTTGATATCAATAGGAAACTGCAAAACAATCTGTCAACCAAATCAAGTTCACACGAGACTCTAGCTGTCAACATTAACTGTCATAAACAATTTCGCCTTTGCCCAATTTGCATATTGTTGACCACTCTGTGTCAACAACCCCATAGCAGTACACCCCTTTTTTCGCAAAAGGGATCCATCATGTTCGAGTGTTTGTGCTTTCTAGATTTCATCATCAACCAACAATTTTATAAATATGTAAAGCCCATTTTGCATACGTAAAATGTAAATAATCTCAGTATGACCACGTGTTAAATTTGGACCCTAGGGCCAACCTTCACCTTGGACAACTCATACAAGGAAGCTGATATTTTTATTGGATTCCTCTCTCCAAGAGGTGTAGGATTGATCTAAAGATCATCCCATTTTGACATGTACAAATGGAATTATGAATTTATTTTGATTATGGACAAATTGTCAAGGTTTGCCAATCATCTAATTTGCACCTCAACGTTGCATATAAATTCAAAAGGCCTCCTCCTCATTTTGGCACTTCACTCACTCACACATCTCTCTGTCCTTGATTGGGTATGGATTTCTGAGGCTTTTCTCTCCACATGTGCGAAGAAAGGACTATATTATTTCTGTCCTTGTGAGGAACAATGTTGAACGAAAATTGTAGGAGGCTATTTTGGCCAGCGTTGACTAGTTTAGACTGCGGTTTTGTGTGGGGTATCTCTGTTTGGGTAGGCCGCAGTTTTGGGCACAAAATTCGAGGCTATTTGACCAATGTTGATTGTGGAAGGGCTTGCTATTGCGTTGACTTTTGTTGACTAGATTTGATTGGACTTTTTCAAACTGTTTTTGGGTTGATTTGACTAGTTGTTGGAGGTCGAGTTGGCCGAGTTTGATCGAGCTGTTTTCGAGGTCAAGATCTGCCTATTGACTAGATTTGACTTTTTGGTTAGGGCTTTTTGTTTATGCTATTTGACTGATCAGATTTCATTGTGAATGGGCAAGTGAAACTCTCTTTCTTTGTTGAACTTCTGAAGAATTATAAGAATAATTGATCAAGGGTTTCACCACATTAGGGTTTGTCCCTGGCTGGTGCCATATCTTGTGTCCTTTTGTCTTCTACTATTATTGTTTATGTTCTATATGCATTTTACTATCATGTTGATGTGATTGCTAAAATCGATATTGATATTGGGATAATAAAGAAATTGAAGTAAAATTTCTCTAAGCATGGAACATACCATTGTTATCTAAAATTAACATGGTATTGGAGCTGAGGTGAAGACAAAGCCCAAGCAAGAGTAAGAAGAGCAATCACTAAAAGGAGCAATCACTGATCAAATGGCCTCCTCATCCTACTTCAAGTCTAATGATAAGCTTCATGATAAGTTTGATTAACATGCATGGAAGATGTCTCTTGATTTGACTTTAGAAGAGCAAGATGTTATGTATTATGTGTAGGGAAAGATTTCAGAACCCCCTTCAAATGCACCGACTGCTTCTAAGACAAAGTACAAGAAGGGTGAAGTCAAATCCAAGAAGATCATCATGGATTCTATTCATAAGCATTTAGTTGCTTACATCTCCGATTTGAACACATCAAAGGAGATATATGACAAGTTGGTTGGCATGTTCAAATCTAGTAGTGCAAATCAAGTTCTTTTCCTCAGGAACAAGCTGAAGGATATAAAGAAGGGAAGAAATGAAGATATTCAATCCTACTTCATGAGGATTACTGAGATAAAAAATGATCTTCTTTTGATTGGAGAAGCTATTGCTGATAGGGAGCTTACTCTCATTGCCCTTGGAGGAAAACCTTGTGAATGGCACGTGTTCAACACTACTATTCTTAACAACGACATGAATCTACGTTTTGAAGAATTGTTGACTAGATGTTCTCAAGAAGAAACAAGGATGATGGAACTAGATATGCTTTCAAATAAGAATGATCTTATTGCATTCTCTGCTCATGCTAAAAAGAAGAACAATGCAGGGTCAAACAAGCAGTGTCAAGGAAGGTTGGGTTTCAAAAATGGAAGGAAGGGAAGATGCTTTATTTACAACAAGTTTGGCCACTATGCTAGAGAGTGTCCTAATAGAAGGGATACACCTCACGACGATGACAACCACAACAAAAACAATTTCAGGGGCAACAACAATCAAAGGAATGGCAAATTCAACAACCAAGGAAAAAGGAATGCTCTCCCTCCTCATCAAGGAAATGGTCACCCTCCCAAGAGATCAAGAAACACCAGGTATGATGAATCTAATGTTGTTGATAACAAGTAAAAATAATTTTATCTTGTATTTGCCCTCTCCACTACAACTACTTCGGACACTTTGGGAAATTGGTTGATTAATAGTGGTGCCTCAAGGCACTTCATTGGATATAAGGAAGCTCTTTCAAATCTGACTGAAAAGGATACAAATTTGGAAATTATCCTTGGAGACAGTGCCACCTATCTTGTGAAGGGAGTTGGGAATGTTACTCTTCGATTGAATCAAGGTAACACCATTCATCTACAAGAAGTAATATATGTACCCGATCTAAAGAAGAACCTGGTTTCTATCTTGGAGATGGAAGACAAAGGATTTAAGGTGGCATTCATCGGGAAAGGTACGTGTGTGGAATAAAAATGTCAAAGATGCAATTACACATGGCTTTAGGGTTGATAGCCTATATCAAGTTGGAGGAAGTCCATTGGGAGCTATGTCTTGCGACACATCACTTCAATTCAAATTATGGCATTGGAGGTTTGCTCATCTATATTATAAGGCTTTACTCTATGCGAGGAAGATGGTGATAGGTATGCTCGAATTTAAAGTAGAACATGAAGGTGTTTATCAGGGGTGTGCCGAAGGAAGCATACAAGGGGATCATTCCCCTCAAGTGATAGGCAAACTACCAACATATTGCAATTGGTTCATTCTGTTCTATCTGATATGATGCCCGTGAATTCATTAGGAGGATATTTATATTATGCTATCTTTATGGATGATTTCTCTCGCAAGACTTGGATATATTTCTTGAAGAAGGACAAAGTATTCTTATGGTTCCGTTCTTTCAAAGCTTTGGCCGAAAATCAAAGAGGAAAGAAGATCAAAATATTGATGACTAATAATGGAACCAAATATGAGTCAAATGAGTTCAATAATTATTGTAGAGAAGATGGCATTAAGAGGGAGACTACTACCACATATACTCCTGAGCAAATTGGTGTTGTTGAAAGGAAGAATTGTTCTATTGTAGAAGCCACTCATGCCATGCTTCATGATCAAAGCCTTTCGAAGTTCTTATGGGTCGAAGTTGCAAACGTTGTCGTGTATGTTTAAAATAGATGCCCTCATGAAGCGTTGGACTCCAAAACTCTTGAAGAAGTTTTCGCCAATAAGAAACTTGATGTTTCTCATTTTAGAATTTTGGTAGTCTTGTATATTTTAATGTGTCGAAAGAAAAGAGAAGCAAATTGGATGCAAAGGAACATTTGTGGGCTATAGTGAAACTTCTAAGGCATAGAGAATCTATGTGCCTGGCCAAAGAGAAGTGGAGATAGGTCATGGTGTCAACTTTGATGAGGATGCTGCTGTTGGGAATATTAGTAACTTTCCTCTTCCAAGGAAGGACAAAGAAGCAGATTCAGGAAAGCAGGGAGAATCACAGGATGAGTCGATGCCCGACGCTAAAGGACCAATGGATCCCATTGATCCATCCCTTCATGAGCCCTCCTCCTTGAAAAGGAGACCCTCATGGCTTAGGGAGACTCTTGAAGATGCTGAGAGACATGTTGCATCTAGTTGACATTTCGTGAAAGGAAGAAGCCGAATAGATACCAAGGGTACTTAACTAGAATGAGCACCATTGTTCAATTTGAGCCTTGCACATTCGAAGAAGTTGCAAAGCACCAAGTTTGGAAGGATGCAATGAACGAAGAGTATGAGTCGATTATGAAGAATGATGTCTGGGATGTGGACCCTAGACCCAAGGGCAAATCTGTTGTCACCTCGAAATGGCTCTACAAAATCAAGCATGGAGCTGATGGAAGTGTTGAAAAGTTCAAGGCCAAATTTGTTGCTTGAGGCTTCTCTCAAAAGGAAGGTGTAGATTATGATGAGATATTTGCACCAATTGCCTGCTACACCACCATTCGTTTGATCATTGCCCTTGCTGCCTCAGAAGGATGGAATCGACACTAGATGGATGTCAAGATTGCCTTCTTGCATGATTCATTTAAGGAGGAAGTCTATGTAGAACAACTTGAGGGGTTTGAAGTTCAAGATCATGAGACACATGTATGCAGGTTGAAGAAAGCCCTCTATGGGTTGAAGCAAGCACCTTGGGCTTGGTATGAGACGATCGATAACTATCTAATGAAGTTGTGATTTACAAGAAGTGAAGTTGATCCAAACCTTTGCTTTAAGGTTGAGAATGATAGACTTCTTATCTTGGTACTCTATGTGGACATCTCTATTTGACAGGTGCAAACCCTCTTATTCATCAATATAAGAGGGAGTTAGCTTCCGAATACGAGATTAAGGACCTAGGGCTAATGCATTACTTCCTAGGGTTGGAGGTCTGGCAAAAGCTAGGTGAGATTTTCCTTTCTCAAGGAAAATATATTTTGAAGATACTTGAAAGATTTGGGATGGTGGATTGCAAGTCCAAGCAAATGTGTTTTAACCCGTGTGTATGATCTCTTCTACTCCTTTTTACACTCACTGCAAATCCATGCCAATGATCCCCCTCCTTGGATCTTCTCAACAATAGTTACATATTTCCAAAGTAGTGACTTTGGATCAACTTTAGGGGGTAGATTCAATTTCATGTTCCACTTCCTCTGTCTCACGAATGGTTGAACTTGAAGTTGCCATGAATGATGATGATGATGTTAATGAAATTGCAAAATAAAATTGACAAATATGTATTTCAAAAGTTCAAAACAAGTTACAAACTTAAAAATTAAAATATCTTAGATCTCAAGAAAACCCTAGTAAAACTTTATTTCTATCATTATAAGAACTATCTCAAACATTGTCATAAGGTCATGGTAGAAAACATTATAAAATTTATTTTAAAATTATACTTGTACTTTCAACAAAGCAATCTCAAACAAGATTTTATTCCTAACAACACACTGTAATCTAACAATTGTAAATTGTTTAAACCGATATTATTTAAATTTTTGGTGTTCTGATTGATTTTAGAATCTTTTGTGAACAAGAAGCTTTGAGAGGCAATAATGTGTGGACAGAAAGGATTGCCTATCAATTCTAGGGGAACTTAAAGTTCGATGAGCATTATTTCCATAAAAAGAGGGAGAAGCATCCATCTTTTTTCCATTTCTTTGGCTGGAAAGATAAAGTTATAGTTAGAGTTGAACTAGGGACCAATTGTCTTCACAATCCCATATATGATGATGATAGTTTCTCATGGCATATAAATGTAGATGACCAAGTAGAGGTTGATTTACAATGACTAATGGCATGAAACTTCTTCCATTTATTCATTTTTTGATGTGATAATCTTGACCATGTAATACTTAAATGGTGATGGCAGTAATTAATGGGATGGATCTTTGTATCTAAATTGTGTAGATGCCCATTGAATCATGGATGTTTTTGCTTTGAATGTATAAATGTGAGATCAATTGCACATTAAAAAATTCTATATTTTTGTATTTTTTTAAATATATTTAGTATTTGGAGTATCATCACCTATGTTGGAAACCTGTGGATCCCTAGAAATTTGAGGGGCTTTTCTACATCTCCCCGAGATCCCTCCCACATCCCTTCATTCCCAAAATATGATGCAACATTGATTATAACTCGAGTGTTCCTTAACTATAATAAGTTCACCAAAATATTAGGTTTATTCAAATTTCAAAGTCAATAAGTGCTTATCCCAGGCACAATGGAAATTATGTAATGACTGGAACTACATGCTTGACAGTGTCAAGAACTGAACATCACGGACAACTAATGTCATGATAACCTTGGGAGTTAAAACTTAAAAGATGACATACAAGTAACTTAAAAGATGACTTGCATAGTCGAGTCCTTTGGCTTTCCATAGTCTGCATAGTACACAATCGACTCTCGACGGCTCAAGCGGCAAGCCTCACTCTAGTCTGAAGCTCACTGTCCACTGAACACAAACAGTTAGTCGACGACACTCTTGCATTGAAAACGCCAAAAGACAAACACTAAACTAGTTGCTGAACTCGGGTGGTAGACAAATGTCAAACATTGAACAATCACTCGACGACTCACTCCAGCGGTAATGTTTCAACTTTCACTCCTCCAACGATAATGTTTCACTCTAGCGACAGTCACAAATACCTTTTAGGTTAGGTTCGATGGTTAAATGAAAATGGAGGATCAAAAAACGAAAATGATTGTTCTCGACGGTCAAATTTTGCCAAATTTTAGAAAACATTTTTGGATTAGTGAAATACGTATCACGAAATTTGAAAATGTTTTGGCAAATTTTTGAAACGCACTGTTTTTCAACCAAAATGTCTTAAAAATGGTTGAAACAAAAAACTTCCCATTTCCGGAAAAAACCTCCACAAATACGTTTTTTTTTGGTGTTTTTCATGTGTTTCTTACGTGGATCCAGATCTGACACTGAATACGCCATTTTTGGGGTTGGAGGTTTTTTAAATTTAAAGCATACTTTCTGAGGGGTAAAATTAAATTTCTTCTATAGTCAAGACTCATTTTTTTAAAAATTATCTCTAATGTTTGACTATAGGAAAACATGAATTTTTTTTGGATTGGAGCACGTAAGAAAATTATTTTAAATCCGGAATTGTTTGAAGTGTTTGGCATTTGAATTTCATGGTTCTTCATGGTAATTAATTTTTGGAATTTAAGTGCTTAGCTCTTTTGCATGCTAAGTTTTATAATCACTAACATTGGGTTTTGAATATTTTTGTGCTTGACATTTATTAAGACTGCTCATCGTCTAATTAACTGCAAGTGTGGCTTTAATTACTTGAATTATTGAGTATTTATTGCATATCTTTAATTTTCTAAACTGAGTATTTTTGAGCATCTATATAATTTTTATTGATATTAAAGAATTGTGAAGAGGTTTTTGTTCTCTTTGAGCTATAATTGCATTGGAAAGAATCTAGATAAATTGAAGTGATAAGCTTGTGATTTAATTGGGCATTATATTGTGATATTTTAAGCATATTGCCAAGAAGTTTATCTTTCAATCTAGTGAAGTGAGTATTGATTTTGGTATTTAAGGCTTTGGCATTTAAATCAGAAATAGATCGTGGCATAAGTGCTTTCAATCCTTGATTTAGCTTCATCTCGTTTCTAATCATCTCGTGCATTCACATAGTAAGTTAGTTCTACATAATTAAAATTTACTTGCAAGCATAAGCTTGGTTGATAGAAAGATAAGGTACCCATCCATCTTTGCTTGAAAACTTGCTTTTAATAGTACTTAAAACGGTGACCTTGTAGTCGTCAACACCACAGCTCTCTGCAGTACCAAAGGCACCAAGTATGTTAGATTTTCAGGATAGGTATTGTTAATCACACCTTAGTGTGCTTCACCTTATCTTCTCTCTACTACTTACTACGAAATCAGGCTCGATATAGAAAGGATTGAAGGTTTTGAACTTAGAATAGACATTTAACTAAAATTAACCAAGATTCTTGTAGCTCACTTTAGTCTTAGGATTTGCATTTCATACAAGATAGTTATTCATCCAAGTAGCAGTTGCTTATCAATTACTTGGTCTTAAATTTCCTAGCAAGATAGTTGACTCCATAAGGCACTGGTATCATCTTTTAAATCTAATTGAATCCTATAAGTCTAGCGAAATCTAAAACAAGTACTTGGTTGCTTGACTGTGTCTCTCGAACTGGTTGATTCCCAATTAGTTCTCCTCCATTCCATTTCCGTAGGGTGTACCCCCCTTAGCCTGTTGTTGGGAGACAGTTTAAACGGAAAGATTGGGGATCATGGTGACAATCCTCGATTTGAGCCGTTGTTGCGGTGCCTAGACATTCTATGCGACAACACATCAAACCCTAGCTCAACCAATTCACTATCCAGATTTCAACCACTACAACCATCATACTACTACTGTTGTCAATGTCACTGCAACCTCTTTCATATCACTCTCTGTAGTTGGTTGTCAATGCTACCACTGTCATTTATGTGACCAATGAGATTACTCTCCTCAACGTTGCCCTGTTTTCTTCATGTAACCAAAACTCTTGCAACATGTTCTTTTTTTTTTTCAATACATATTCTAAATATGAATCATGACAACTTCAAACTTGTATAGCTGCATCCAATTCTTAACCCTGATTGCCGAATATCTTTTGGTTTACATTGAATCAATACTTACGTTAAAAAACCCATAAATATTTAAGAACCTATAATAAATTAAATATTCTATGCAATGCTCCTTTTAGGGCATGTTATATAAATTGACAAGAGACAAGTGCCAATTCTACAAAATGATCACCAAATTTGGTAGATTACTGGAAACTGTTGATTGTTCGACAAAATGACAATTTGACCCAAAAGTAATTTCTGACTTTTAAAAGCGATAAAATAACATAGATCACTTTGAATAGTATGAAGGGCTGCAAGAATTCCCTGTGGTATGCAAGTTATTAGTGGCAAAAACTCTGCCAGGACAATCAAACACAAGATCAATGGGCTCGAACAAACATGCTCAAATATGTGACTACCACTTATTTCAAATGTCAACATATCAAGTTAATTTAATCAAATGCAAAGTGTTTATTCCAATCGCTCAGGTGTATTTGACACGCAAATTTATATAAGTTTTGACTGCGTACAACAAGGGTACATGGTCTAACCATATATGTTCTTTATCGCTCTCATATGTATGCACAATCATATCACTTCCTTGTTGGTGACAGTCATATCACTTCTTTGTTGGTGATAGGATTAAGAACACAATCATATCACTCCTGTCCTTACTGCTCTACTTTCCAGGTTTTACAAGACAATACAAAAATGATGCTGAAAGTATGTAAAGACTAGGTCGAAAAATCTTAAGACCAATGATCATGTTGATTGGAGAAATTTCTGTGGTGAAGGTGTCTTCAAGACTGTGGGTTGCACTGTACAAATTTGACCCTTCTCAAATATTCTTCAACACATAATGCAACCCTCTTTTGAAGCGTGTGCTTTTGTAATGTCCAAATGAGATGATGCCAGAGGGGGATGCTGACCTTCAATTATTGCTTCAATTCTTCAGGCCAATAGTGCACAAAGGTCGGCTTAAATGGTTGCTCAAAATGTGTCAATATGTATACCCAAAGAACACTTAGACCTTACATGTGAAGGAGATCTACAGTCTTAGAGGTATTGCAATGTCTCAACAATTAAAACCCTTTCAATACCTGTTCTAGAATTGAATTATGGCCGCAAAGAGGGTGTATGTGACCACACTATTTTGTGGTGTATAAATCAAAATGTGTAATCTTCTTTGTCGTGCATAGACTAGATCCTCATCGAAAGCTTGGTTGAATGGGGTTGCAACCCTTCACTAGTCTAAGATGCCACAAAAATGTCGAAATTCAAAACTTCATGTCTTATGCCTTAAAATTGTCTTCATCATTAAATGTATCATGTCCACAGGTGATTTTAGGCCTTATAAACAATGTCAACGGACTTGAATCATCCTTCTTTAGATAAACATAAGGCATGTGACAAACCACAAAGATAGAGGTTTAAGCATTTGAATAATGACTTTTACGTCATTGCTCTAGAGGTGCAACAAACCTCTTACAATTTCACGAAGAATCACAGAGATGAAAACCTTAATCATGTAAACGGACTTCGGTTCCCAGACTTGTATTAGATCGCATGGATTATGTCTAAAATTAGGTCCGAGTTATCACATTCCCTGCCTTAACAGAGGTGACTGCAGAGACCACTATGCTCTATGAGGTCTCAAGACATTCTAGATATATGCAAAGATACCCCTCGTTCATCCAAACAAACCTTGATAGCCCAAACTTAGACCTCGATCTTCCACCTACAAAAATTTTTTGCCCAAACAAATCCCCAATACAAAAGAAAGCCAGACCAAACCCTAGCCTCTTGTTAGATGGTCCTTTTGTCCACAGTGTCGAGTGCAAATTCAAAGATAATCACATAAGAATATTTGTTGAGTTCATAACATTTGGAGGAGAGAACAATACCATTTTATAGATTTTCTTAGGGTCACTTGGGGGGAAACCGATCTGTATTTGTGGAGGGCAATTTGATTTTAAAATTCAAATTCTTTAAAACTGAGAACTTCGTTTGATGATGGTGACTTCAATATTGAGGGCTATGTTGAGTTGAAATTTCTTCAAGGAAAATCCCTCACAAATTTTAAAATAAATTTGACACCCTCCATGAGCATAAAACAAATTATTTAATTCTTGGTGAAAGAGCCTTACCATCTTACCCAAAAGAAGATTGCGACAACAACACCCCTTGGTGATTTTACCCACAAGTTGGGTCCTCAGTGTTTAATCAATCATAACTTCTAAACTGTGAAGAACCACGAGGCATGCCACATACCACTGGAATTGGGTTGACGAGGATCTCCAAGGCAAATTTAGTGATTTGCTTCTTCAAAAACCTCTAATAAATGCAGGGTGTGTCCATCGCCTAAGGAATCTTAACCCTAGAGCTAGGGTTTTTAGCCAACCTTCCATTGGAGCTTCCAACTAATGCAATCCAAACAAATATTAAGAGCGTTCATTTACAGACATTGACATCAATGACAACACCATTCAACAATATGCTTTTTTCAGTTTGTAATAGTTGCCTAGAATAGTATACTTTGTATAGAATCTAAGTCCTTGGAAAATACCTTGCGAGAAACTCTTTTTAAACCGTTGTTACAAAACTTGGGGAAGTCGTTGAGCACCCAAAAAATTAAATGTTGTTGAACACAATGACTTGGTTAATTTGTTGGGGAGTCAAACACCTCAACAATAAATTTGACTCACGGGGACTTGTAGGGCAAGCTTTCAGTTGTGAATATTTTTTTATAGTGTTGTGAACAATGATACCAAAAAAGTGTTTCCTAGGCATTTATCCTTTTGGCCTAGGAAGATACATTAATAACCTTTTTGTCATGAGAAATTATGAGTTATATTAATGTCTTGGAGTTAAATCACTTTATGAAGTGGTACATGTGCTGAGTACTTTGTAAAAAAGTCATTTTATGTTCTAAATGCGAGTTTAGGAAGAAAAATTACTAAGTGCTTTTTATGTTTTAAAAGTGACTTTATGAGAGAAAAAATGCACATGGTACCACAAGGGAAAATGGGTCATGAGAAGAAAACGATCTCTACCCTTGATCTAATGAGCTGAGAGCTAATCTCAGCCATTAGATCTCTAGGGTTAAGTTTCTCTTCATTTAAAGAAGACAAAAAGGAAAGGAAAAAGAGCTCATTCATTTTTCATGAGTAGCATTGGAGAAGGGCGTAGGAGCTTGAAAGGAGGAAAAAGCTTTGTAAGAAAAATCTACAGCAGAGAACAAGGAAGCAAATTCACAGTAGTTCGAATCTCTCTTGTAATCAATGAATGTATTGAATTGATTTACATGAGCAAATGAAGCTCAATAAGTAATACAAAGATATTTACAGAAATATAAACATAAAGTTTCTATTAGGAAATAGAAACAACCAATTTCTTCTAAGAAATTGCTAAAAAGATAGAAATAGAAACAACTAATAAGAATGAGCATTAAACACTAAATAGCATTATTCTAATACCCTCCCTTAATGCTTAATCTATTTACGACACCGCTAGACACTTTGGATTTTACAAACTTATCAGGACCAAGAGGCTTAGTGAAGATGTCGGCGGGCTGCTCCGTTGTGGGAACATATCGCAACTGAATGGATCCATCTTCAACAAGCTGGCGAATGTAGTGACAATGGGTTTCTACATGCTTTGTTTGTTCATGAAAGACTGGATTCTTGGCAAGTTTGAGCACTCCCTGATTATCACAGAACAAGGGAGTAGGACCTGTCTGGAAAACATGCATATCCGCAAGCATACATCGAAGCCAAACTGCCTCACAAGATGCCTTAATTGCTCCCCGCTACTCTGCTTCTGTTGAGGAGAGAGCCACTGCCTGCTGCTTCTTACTAGTCTAGGTGACATCACCGGATCCTAGACTAAACACATACCCAGCTGTAGATTTACGATCACCAACCGAACCGGCCCAGCCAAAATTTGTGTAACCACTGAGTATAGGATCAGAACTTCGAGTGTATAGAAGTCCACAATTAGGAGTGCCACGCACATAACGCAGCACACGCTTCGCTGCTATTCGATGATCAGCCTTAGGAGCTGACATGAAGCGGGAAATGTAGCTCACTACAAAATTGATGTTAGGTCTAGTGGCGGTAAGGTAGATGAGCCTGCCCACTAATTGCCTAAATAAAGTTTCATCCACAAGGGGTGAGGATGACTGAGCTGAAAGTTTGAGCCTTGGTTCCATAGGAGTCATGGCAGGTTTGCAATCCTGCATTCTGAATCTGTCCACAAGATTTATGGCATATTTGGACTGAGAGAGAAAGATGTTGTTCTCAGTCTGCCAGACTTCAACCCCCAAACAATAATGAAGAAGTCCTAAATCTGTCATATCAAAAATGTTGCACAAATCCCGTTTGATCCCATGGATCAAATGTGTTGAGCTGCCAGTAATGATAAGGTCGTCCACATAGACAACTACAAACATAATATCATCACCAGTATGCTTGATATACAGGTTTGTATCAGATGGACTCCGCTGAAAACCATGATCTGTGAGGTACTAATCAATTTTCATGTACCAAGCCCGAGGAGCTTGTTTCAGACCATAGAGTGCTTTGACTAATCTACAGATTTTCTGTTCTTGACTGGCAACCTTGAATCCTGGAGGCTGCGTCATTTAGACTTCTTCGTATAAGTCACCATTTAGAAAAGCACTCTTTACATCCATCTGATGGACTTTCCAATTGAACTGAGTTGCTAAGGCAAGGGCAAGCCGTATGGTACTCATCTTGGCTGTAGGAGCAAAGGTCTCCTCGTAGTTAATGCCTTCCTTCTGTGAGAACCCTCGAGCAACAAGGCGAGCTTTATACTTGTCTAGGGTTCTGTTTGCTTTGTATTTCACTTTATACACCCATTTCAAGCGAATGGGCTTTTTCCCTGCAGGAAGATCAGAAAGGGTCCAAGTGTGATTCTTCTGTAGACTTTGGAATTCAGCTTCCATGGCCTGTTCCCACTCAAGTGTACCCTTAGCCTCTGAATAGGTTTGAGGCTCAAAAATATTGTGCAAGTTAGCAATAAGAGCAAAATTTACTGTAGACTGCCGTTTGCTCTTATGTCTAGAAGTTCTACCTTCAGGGAGCTCATTATCTCGGAGATCACCAGTGGTTTTAGCCCACCATTTAGGTCGAAGAGTAGAGGAACCAATATCAGGAGGAGATGGAGAAGGCTCAGGAACAATAAGAGCAACAAGAGGAGGGTTATTTTCTGGAGGAAGCTCAGGTAGTGCATCATCAAATACTAATGCTGCATCATCCTTCCCATCAAATGGACCTATCGGAAGAAGAACACTGTGAGGCTGATCCTCAGAACACTGCTCAGAAGGAGACTGAAAGAATCCTCTGTCTTCATCAAATACTACATCACGATTGAAGCTAAGACGACCAGTGGCTATATCTATCAACCTATAGGCCTTGTGATGATCACTGTACCCTGTCATCATGAGATTCTGGCTTTTGGAATCCAACTTAGAGCGCTTAGCAGCTGGAATCCAAACATATGCAACTGAGCCAAATACTTTGAGGTGATTGATCTTAGGCTTACGGCTAGACCAAACCTCTTCGGGAGTCTTCCCTTTAACACCCTGAGTAGGTGATCGGTTAAGAAGATACATAGTAGTGAATACTTTTTCAGCCCAGAATTTGTTCGGAACATTTTTGTGTTGTAACATGGAACGAGCCATTTCAACAACTGTACGGTTGAGACGTTTGACAACACTGTTCTGCTGAGGAGTGTAGGGTGTAGTTAACTGACGTTTGATGCCATGAGTATCACAGAAGTTGGAGAAAGCAAAAGAACAAAATTCCCCACCATTATCTGTCCTAAGAGTTATGATATTATAGCCAGACTCTTTTTCCACTAAGGATTTAAACTTCTGAAAGATACTAAATACATCAGATTTATATTTTAGAAAATACACCCACATCTTTCTACTGAAATCATCTACAATAAGCAAAAAATATTTGCAACCAGTAATAGAAGATGTATGCATAGGACCACAAATATCAACATGAATTAACTGGAGTACCTTAGATGCGCGCCAAGATTCTCCACCCTTGAATGAAGACCGATGTTGCTTGCTAGCTTGACAGGCGCCACATACTCCCAACAACGGAGTCTGAATATCAGGTAACCCTGATACAAGTCCCTCCCGAGAGAGCTGAGAGAGATACTGCATGTTTAGATGCCCATATCGCTGATGCCACAGAGTGCTGATGGGAGAAACACGAGCTGCTAGAGGCACTTCTGGAGAATCACCAGTGTCAAGAAGCTTGTATAGACCATGATCCTCTAGGCCGCCACAGAGTGCTGATGGGAGAAACACGAGCTGCTAGAGCCACTTCTGAAGAATCACCAGTGTCAAGAAGCCTGTATAGACCATGATCCTCTAGGCCATCAACAACTATAAGAATAGTCTCCTTGTCGATAATGGAGCACTTGTGTGTCTTGAACACTACATCAAGCTGAGGAGAGTTCCTCATAATTTGGCTGACAGACAGCAGAGTAATTTCCATACCAAGAACATAGTACACATTCAGGAAGATGAGTGTGCGCCCACCAGACTGGATCTGAACTGTACCTCTGCCAACCACTGTGTACTCTTCACCTCCGCCAAATACCACGGAATCATTGAAAGGTGAGAAGTCAATAAACCAGTCATGCCTGTGAGAGATGATGTGATGCACAAGAGTCAATGTACTAGGCAGAAGACGAAACAAGATCTGAGGACCTCTTAGCCATAAAGGCGTAAAAGGCAGATTCCATCTGCTTGGAATGTTCTGCAACATTCGCTGTCTAATGAGACCCTCCCTGTTTCTTTTGTTCAGAAGCAATCCTCTGTCGGCAATCTTCATGTGATTGAACTTGCGACAGTAATTACACTGCACATTTTTCTTCCTAGCAAGATTAGAAGGCTGAGAAGAGCCTTTCTGCTGAAAGGACTGAGAGGACTGATATTTGGCAGCAAAAGCATTTTCTGAGGAGGCTGTTGAAGCACCACTACCAAACTGTTGTTTCTAACGATCCTGCTCCATGAGTTTGGTGCATAACTCCGGAAACTTCAGATCAACATTAGTGGAGGTAATGTTGAGTGTTTTTATGAAGTGTTCATCAGGGTTTGGTAGACTTTTCAGAGTGATGACTACCATATCTTCTTCCTCCATGGTCCGACTAATGGCTTCAAGCTGATTTCGAATGTCTTTAATCTTGTTAAGATGTTCCTGTAAAGACATATGTTTGTCCATCATGATGTAGAACAATTGATTTTTTAGAAAGAAAGCTTTGCTCTTGTTGGATGTCTCGTGCAATTCCTTCAAATGTTGTCAGATTTCGGCAATTGTCTTGCCGGAAGGAATTTGTGGTAACTGATCATCAGTAACAGAGAGTTTGAGAAGCATAACAACCTCTCGATTTTGATCATCAAACTTATCTTGATCTGTACCAAGTGTACCGGGACAACTCTTTTCTGAAAACGAGCTGGTCAAGACGCCTATATTAAAAAATGGTCAACATTCTTTGTTTCCAGATATTATAATTGGTGCTCTTAAAATGTTGATTGCTCTCTAACATCAGATTGGTTAGCGAGGTCATCTGCACGTTTCTGGACGGCTAATCTGGGCAAAATCTGACAAGTGCTGGAAACAACATTCTAAACCACTGACTCGAAAATCGAGGTACAGAAAACGATGCACCCAAAAAATTTTGACGACTTGAAAAACGAGCCACCGGAATTAGAATTTCGGTTCAGAATTCGAAATACACTAAAATAACCCACAAGCTGCCCACAGAACAAAACCCTTGCTTAACACGGGGACCAGAAAATGCCGAATCGACTGCTGAAGTGGGCTGACTGTTACGTAAAAATGTGTTGACTATGGGATGACTGTTACAGAAAAATGTGAGACTGTCACTCAACTTTGAATGGGATTTCAACAACCTGTTGTATGACGCTCGAACCATGAAGCCCAACTAGAAACCTCAGCGATCAAATAATGATTGGGGAAGATCCTGAAAAAAAACACCGCACCAATATTGTGCAAAGAGAGCATGTTATGCCGAGGCACGAACGAGGGAGCCAAAACAGCTAGGATTCGAGCTGCCCTGATAAATAACAACCGGACTGAGAAATTTGACTGCGTCTGTGTTAGTAGAACCAGCGGCAATAGCAGTGGGATATTAAATTCTTCGACCAGTCAGCAACGTCACATCAAGGGTTCAAATACCAAGGCCCGCTCACGAGGTTCGGAAGGCACCTCAGTCGATTTTAACCCAAATTAACTTTCCAGATAAAATTGCAGCGTCACAACGCCTTTAGCGTTTCGTCGATTGCCGACTTGATCATGTCAATTATGCGCCAGAGCAACCTCACTGTGTCAAAATATTAACTGTCAATTGTCTTTTGAAAGATTATAGAGACGGTGTTACCTTGGGTCCTTTGGGCGTGAAGTCGGTAACTGTGGCAACATAAAAGACACCGGCACACTCGATGACGGTGGCACTGCTGTCTTCCAATTGATCGGCTGTTTCCTGGGTAGTTCGAGCTATATCAGAGATTCTTGGGCCTGATACGACGAAGTTCGAAGACATCCCAGATTCGAGGAACAGGTACTCAAAGTTGACTGCCCCCCAAACAATACGTAACCCACCAGGATGGGTCTGCGTGTTCTCACATTCGTGGTGTTTTCCACCAACAGCCCACGCTCGTGGAATAGATCCGGGGTTGAACATGGCAGCAGAGGGCGGCTTCGCTGATTTCAGATCTGTCACTCCGGAAATCTAAAGTCACCACAAGCAACGTAAAAAAAAATCTACACAGTAAAAAAGAAAAATCAAGTTCGAACACTGTCGGCCAGCACAATGCACGAGGAGAGTGTATCAAGTCTCTCGAATGACACTAGAAACCCTCATGAAACCACCGAAGAACAACTCAAACAGTGAGAAAGCACGCACTCAGATGAAACAATGTCATCTGCAATGATGCAGCAAATTCAAAACCTAGAGAGCAACTTCGAAATGAAGCACAAAATTTTTCACACAAATGAAAAATTATTTCGAAAAAAATACCAAGCTCTGATACCATAATCAATGAATAATAAGTAATACAGAGATATTTACAGAAATAGAAACATCAAGTTTCTATTAGGAAATAGAAACAACCAGTTTCATCTAAGAAACTGCTAAAAAGATAGAAATAGAAACAGCTAATAAGAATGAGCATTAAACATTAAGTAGCATTATTCTAATATCTTGGAGGCCGAGCTTAAGTTAGAGGGAGAGCACGAAAGTTAAGGAGTCAGTCATAACTATGGTTTGAACTTCGCACACAGGTCAAGAGTATCTTCTAAGCCAGGTTGATTTGAATCTCTGTCAGGGGAGAGCACGAAAGTTAAGGAGGCAGTCATAACTATGGTTTGAACTTCGCACACAGGTCAAGAGTATCTTCTAAGCCAGGTTGATTTGAATCTCTGTCAGGGCCAGCATACAGGTAGCCCGATTTTTCATCATAGTCTACACACGTTCTGAGAATTCTGTGCACTGTCAGCGAAATTTTCAGGCTATTGCAGAGGGTGTGTCAGCTCACAGTTTAGGGAGAAAACACTTGTTATTTATGTGTGTATTTTCTGCTATTTAAAACCCGAGTTTTCTGGCAGATTAGTGACTGTCCAGTGGTCTGAATCGTCTGTGTTTAATGAGTAAACAGTGGTCCGAATCTCCTGTGTTTAAGGAGCAAACTGAGGTCCGTGTCTCCTGTGTTTAAGGAGCAACAGAGGTCCGAAATTTTGGCTGAAGAGAGCAGAATGTGGATCATAAATATTAGTTCTAAGTTTTATCTGAAATAGGACTTCAGAGGTTAAGGGAAGAGATAAATACAAAACTCTTGTTGTATTGAAGACTCTAAAATTTTTCTAGAGAAGCAAATAAATCCTCTTTTCACTGGTTTTCCTTTTGTGGTTTTTTCTGGGGTCATTGGACCAAAAATAATTGTGTAAATTGTGTAGAATTTTCTGAGTGTGTGTTTTCATTTATTTCTTGTATCAGCTGTGTAAAAATAAAATGGTATGAGTAGTCTTATGTTTCATGATTGAATGCATGTCTAACATCTATATCAGCTACATGTAATGTTGGGTTTGGGCATTAAATTACGTGCAAAAACTAGAAACTGGGTGGGCTACAGTAAACAAAAATTTTCTACACATAGGTCAATGAATTTGATTTACAAGATTGGTGAAAAATTTGTTGGGGTCCTTTATAAATATTTATATATGTATATTTGAAGTGGCTTTCTCTTATTATGATTAGGTTAATGTGTCCATATTTAACATTACAAGGGAGCTAAAGGCATCATTTAATTCGACCACCTTTAGTCTAAGCAACGATGAATTGGAGTTATATATTTTTCCAAAGTCAGCTATGATTCACACTTGGCCCTAACTGCTATTGTGTCAAATCATGTGCACCGACAAGTGCAAGCACGACTATCATGTCACTTGATAGGACTTGGACACTGGTGGGGGCTATATTGGCTACTTGCCTTCATCAACTTAACAAGACCTTGTCTTATTGAGTTCAAAACCCTCGAGGCAAGTCTCAATATAGTTAAATAGTCTTTGACAGTGCAAATATATTGAACGTTTCACCATGAGGGGTTTGATCTTGGTAAAGACTTAGTCTAGTGAATATCTGTTGTATTTGTACTTCTCTATTTTCTACTTTGTCTTATCTCTTTTGCGTGATTTATTCTAAATTTGATCACTCATCCAGTTTATTGTATTTTGACATTTTGTTGGGGACTTGGTTAACTTTATCACTCTCCCCACAATTTTGTATTCTATATATATTAATACAAATGCCTTAAGATTTGGGCTTCCCAAGAGCTTCGTCATGTTGATCTCCTTTGGGATTTTCCTTCTACTCAGGAATCTCTTCTTAGGCTCTCAAAGGCGTGATACTATGGCTGTAAGATGAAAGTACTTTTGCAAGGAGATCTATGGGGCTAAGAGTTCTTAATATCTTGTTGAGTGGTAAACCTCATGTTTTAACTAATTTTGGTGCTTTTTACTTTGAATTTCTTACATTTTTGCCTATAATTCATAGACACCATTTTGGGTGTAAAAATCCATTTGTGCCTACATCTCCCAGGCCCATGGCTCTCTAGAAAAGCTTAGTGAATCACGAGACTCTTAGGACTCAAAAATTGTCCAAATCTTGGTCGATGAAGTGTAGGTTATTGGAAACCATTCTTACTTAGCAACAGTGACATACTTGACAGAAACAAGAATTCCAAGTTAAAATGATGCATGATAAGATGAGTGTTCCAACAGAGCTAGCCATGGACTTAACCTTAACTTGTTATTCACTGGGTTGTTTCTAGTGTTCAACTGGACTTCCACTTGACACTAAACTATTGGTGCCTAAATTTGATGGGGCTGTCAACAATGACAAGGCCCATCTTAGATATGTAGCATGGAAGCTTATTTCAGAATTAAGTTCAACAGGACTTCAAGTTGACACTAAACTCTTGGTGCCTAAATTTGATAGGTGTGTCAACATTGACAAGGCCCATTCTTAGATATGTAGCATGGAAGCTTATTTCAAAATTGAATCAAATCTTATAGCGTCCAACAAGATTCTAGTTACTAAAGTTCATATTGGGAAGTGGGCTGTTATGTGTTGTCAAAGCCACTCTCATTGTTTGGTGACCAACAACCAATTATTGATTTGCACTTGGCACAATTCAGGGATGTCTTTCTTAAGAGGTCATTAGGGTACAAGGATGCTTTGTTTGTCTTGTGGCTTGAAGTTAAACAAATTGTAGTACAATTATTCCAACCAACAATTTATTGATGACTTCTATAAAATGTCCATTAAGTTTGAGGAAAGAGGTTGCATAGACACTTTCCTTGTTAGGTTCATTTTTATGTCATTGCCACATTTTAGGAAGGAGTTGGAACTATTTGTTATTACGTCCATGCAGCACACTTTCCATGTTGCTTTCAAATTAGAGGCTAAGATACCTAAAACTGATGTTGTCAATCAAAAGAGGTCAATATTCTCCTCTTTAGACTTTGCCACTTCCAAGGGCTAACTTAATTGTTGTGGATAGAACTTGGGATCTCGTAGCACAACCCTTGCTATTGGACTCAAAAGAAGAGGAAATGGTGCTCCTACAACAGAAAGTATGGTATTCTAATGGTGAGTGCAAGGTTTTCTAGGTAAATATCATTGAGAAGGTTCAATCCTTTCTTGCTAAACTTGTGGGAGACAAAGGTGTAGAGGTCACTAGTCCCACCCCTACAACTCTTCATTTAGTGTTGATGCCACAGATTATATAGGCGATAATGAATGGCCCCTTTGATTCAAAATTTGTAGATCAAGGGTTGGTGTGCTTCCACCAATATGGACAATGGTAGTAAGGAGAATATGGTATCCTTGTAGTTGGTTGCAGAGTTTGTAAGCATATAAGTCAAAGTAGTTGATGCTTATCAACTCTCAATAGCATCGATCCTATTTGCATCAATAACATAAGTCAAGGTAGTTGATGTGTACTAACTCTCAATAACTAGGATGCTATTGATGCTTTTGATGTTATTGAGAGTTAGTAGTCAAAGTGATGAGGATGCTATTGAATGTGGCTTCATCATACTGTCTTGCAATGTTATCATCTTCTTTTTATAGGGGAATGTCAAGAACTTTTTGTGTTTAAGTTGAAAGTCCCCAATGTTTCCATCCAACTTCCAAGGTGGACCTAAAATTATGTCATCTTAATATGAATTTTTGATACCAAAGTATTATCTCCAACGTTCAATTGTAAATTGTTTATTTCGTATTATTTCTTGTCCCAAATGTTATATATTATATTTGTACTTTTTTTAGTGCATACTTACAGATGATTTCATTTGGGAGACTGCCATAAATTGATCACTCACCTGCTTTATTGTATTTTATCGGGGACTTACATTATTGATCACTCTCTCTTCAATTTTATACTCCATTACTAATACAAATGGCTGTACAGCACATGTACAACTCCAGAAATATTCTCTCATACTCTCAGACTGGCTTTCTTGTGTTTTACTGTGTATCTTACTTTTATGCTCATATCAGGCCCTTCTCAGAGCTTAATAAATCTGAGGTTAATGTGGATCAAAAGTTTATTAATCGGTCACTTGTATCAAATTCTTCTACATCCAACTTTGAGAATAAATAATTGGATCTGGCTGTCTCCAGTTTAGGGCAAAATTCCAGTTTGTTTTCTGAAATGAAAAATCCTGGTTTTTCTTTTTCCCAGGCATTTTATTTTTAATATCCTGAATTTGCATTGTTAGGAGAGGGTTGCTCATTTAGTCCTTGCATTATGGAAAGTGATTTACTTTCTTTGGTGTTTTTATTTAATGCATGATGTACTGTGTATTAGAGATCTTAAATAATAGCATTTGTGATTCGAGTTGGTGGTATGCATTGTGTTGTATGCAGTTTTGTTGATTCTCAGATTTGTGTGGTAACTGTGTTATCTATTCTTACTATTTTAAATTTCAGGGAAGAGGTTTTCCAAATAGGCTGGAGCCCCAAAAATGAAACAATATTGGCTTCTTGTAGTGCAGACAGAAGGCTTATGGTGTGGGACCTCAGCAGGTTGGTAATCACACTAGCATCATGATTTCATTGTTGTCCTTTCAGCTTTTTCATCCTTGTGCAATTTCCTTTCTCAGTTACTGATAATGAAATATCTGTGGCAACTTTGAAACCAAACAAATAAACTCTGAGAGTAATGCATCATGAAAAATCTATTTTCATAGTTCTATGATCACTACAACCAGTGATTTTAACTTTATGTTTAGGTTTAGCATAATTTTTAATGTATGAGATAAAGATGTTAACAAAATGAAAATGGAAATAGTTCTACAATTTTTTGTAAATCTAAATAACTTGCAGCATGTGGTCTCCAATTGTTATGAAATGCTAAATGAATGTGAAGTTCTGAATTATGCTTATGGTATTGTTTTGTACCATAGTGGATAAGTCTGCCTTGGGATTGCCACCTTGCAAGATAACGCCCCTGTTTGTCAGCGCGTCCATAGCCGTCTGCTGCACCCACCACTGGAGCCCTGATTTCCGTCCACAGCGCTCAGCAAATAGACACGTTTCACAACATCAGCAACAGAACTGTTGTCCGAGCCATCACAACTTCACATCGCTGTCAGCCACTCACTATTCCTTTGCCCCTCTGCTGTCTTTCCCCCACACTGTAATCTCCTCGTATCGCATCCAATTGTCCTGCTCGTGTTATTCCGCTGTCCGCACTCCACACTTCCAGTCGTCCGCCCATTGTTGCCACTCTTCACTCCCATGTCCTTGGCCAGTCCACCTCTCTACCATCCTGCTGCGTCCACTCCTTGCGGCTCCTCTGTTGTATCTCCACTGCTGAACAATCCTTCTTGGCCACTGTTCATTGTCTCGTGACTGCCGCCAGTCACTACTTCCTTCTTTGACCATCGTTACCTTTGCTTGAATCGTTACATTACACACAATTACTATATAATCTATAATTATAGTTATAATTAACACTTATATAATTATATCATAGTTATATAGTTTATAACTTTATAATTAATTAATTTAATTACTATATAAAAAAGTATTTAAAGACTAAAAAAATAATTATTAGTCAAATCTAAAAAAATAAAATTATTATTTAATTTAAAAAAAGGGGATAAAAATGGAGACCAGTAATGAAGGAAAATTTCCGAAAGCTTCACGTAATTATGCTTCAGTGCTATGTAGAATTAAAAGGGTCCATTGTGGGAAAAGATGTCACTATTGCAATCTCACTTGTCGAAGATAAACATTATATAACGCCTAAAATCGCAAACCAATTAGTGATCTCAGGGTCAAATATAATCGAAAAATTAGATTGTTTTGGCAACAAAAAATATGACCTAACCAATTTACAGTTAAACATTGAGGATTATACATTTATATCACCCTTCTCAATTCAAACCGTATAGAGTGATCAAGGTGACCTTATTTTGGATTCACCTTGGATGGAAACCTTTGGTTCCTTCATCCTGAATACGAAAAATAAGTTTTTGGCATTTTCTTACAAAAAGAAAAAAGATAAGATTACATGATGTCAACGTGAAGCCAAGCTCAGTAACACTAGAAGACATCCAAGATATTTCAAAAGTGATTTTTCAAGAAAGTAAAAAAGTTCTACAAAATATGCAAAATAAAATTGTCAAAATCACTGCTGATAGAGAAGAAAAAGTTTTGCGACTTAAAGATCGGTAAGAAAAATTACTAACACAAATTAAAAAGCTTAAGAAGGACAAGAAGTCGTTAAAAGACAAGTTAGAACATTGTGTTGAAGAGGAACTATCGAAGTTGCCAGGCGTAACATCCCAGTTCAAGATAAAGAAACAAATACTGAACCAATCAATAGCAGAACTCAAGAAGAGGATCAATCCGTTGAAGGAAAAACACACTCACATGTTACAATCTAGATGATGTAAATTCCAAACGAAGATTGTGTACTTAACTCAACAACCATAGTACTTGAAGAAAATCAAAGAATTTCCTCACACCTAATAAGGGAAAGTCAAACTAAAAAAGTTATCTACCGACATCCGGATCATGAGAGTAGACAACTCAACCAAGTTATGTATTAGGACCATTTAGAACAGAAACAACAAATTGATGTTCCAAAGAATATTGATGTAACCTCAATCCAATCCTATGATGACAATTTGTTTACGAAATTCCAGTGATCAAAATATTCCACAGAAGATTAATCTAGGATGGTATGATCCCTTCTCAGTGCGACAATTTTGTTTGTCACTTAGAAGATCATATCAACTTGTATCAACAAAGATGACAGTGGCGAGACGAAAAGACATTCGAAACTGAAAAAGAGATCAAGCTTTTTGCATCAACAAGCTTTGAGGACAAAGCTTTTTTGACGAGGAAGGCATTGTTACGAATAAAAATATATAAATAATAGAAATATAAATAAGGAGGATAATTGTAATAACGATTAGTTAATTAGTAATTAATATCGAAGAGGCATGTCTAAATGGGACATGACCTCCCATGAAGAGGTACTGCCTAGTATATAAGCAGACCCCTCACTCTCATTGTATCATCATCTCATTCAGACTTTCTAATATATATTCTTGTATCCCAATGGAGATCTTTATATTCCAAGTTTTCTGGAGTAGTTGACAGCAAGTACGGACTTTGTTTGCTTCACTAGTCTATGTTACTAGATCTGCCTATTGAGGATATTGGATCTGCATTTGTGCAGATCTGAATCTGGATCTTTCCAGGATATGTTTTTGGTTTAGAAGTGTTGGAGGATCAACTTGTGATGGGTTTTTGATTTTCGAAGTGTTGAAAGAAACAAGAATCTGGTGGATCCTACAAAACAAAATTAATTTTTTAAAACACATTAAAAAACTCCAACATTTACCTATAAAAGTTAAAACTAGCCTAAAACAAATAAATGCACGTTTTTCATAGCAGTCTGGACTCTGCACTATACCAAGGTTGTCAGAGTGAATCAGAGTGAAATATATTTGGAGATCTGAATTTTCTATGTTTCTGGTTCATGTTCTATATGTCTGGATCCAAAAATTAAAAAAAATACCAGCAGATCCATATTCAGTACCATGCAATTTAACTTATTTCTTTATTTCCAGGGAAGCAAAATTAGTTTATGCTGCCACATTTTGCCATTCAAAATTACATCAAACCCTGTTTGTTAGTGCATAATTTTGTTTAGCACTGACTGTGGTTCTCCTTTTACAAATATCCAAGGGGTGAAGAACATACTACTTTATAGAAACACTGACTTATAGGCATTTATTTTTGTCCAAATTACGTAACCCGAGATTATAACCAGAATACAAAGCCCATGCATAACCTGAAGACCAAGTTCACAATAGAGAACTCAAAATATCTAACCTTTTTTTGCCTCAGGCTCCTGTTTATCCTATTTGAAAAAATGTTTCCAGCAGTCTAAGCCTTAATTTTGTGAATTTCCTTTTCGAGGACTCAATTGAACTTCTATACAGAGTCAACATCCTTCTCACATGGTGTTCATTGTCCTTGGGCAGGTTCACCTTTCTAGAAATATGGAATTTCAAATATAGCAAATGCACTCTGAATTCTATTTACGCTCTTTTGTTGCTTGATTGTGGCTGATCTCAGCATGGATTTCTTTTAGGCAATGTTCCTCCGAGACTTTGGGATGGGGGACGTGAGTGTTGGGAGATGCATATGGGGGATGTGTGGGAGTACCCTCAAATTTTAGGGAAATTTAGGAGGGATGTTAGGGTATCAGGGTGCGTATATATATATATATATATATATATATATTTATATATATATATATTCACAATTCATATTCAATAATAAAAGCATAAATACATTGATAAATACATAATTGAATTAAATAATGAAATACACTGATCCATAGTCATCATCCATACTGATACATACATCATCCATCCATACACCATGAGATTCAATAATGAAGTACATTTGATCCGTATTCATCATTCTAAAATTTAGAATCTACATTGATTTAAAAATTAATCCTAGAATGTAATTAGTCCTATGCAAAATAGACAATAGTCGATACTGAACTCTGAAGACTGGAATAGTAAATTGATATAACTCAAACTCAAAAATAGTAAAGAGTGACGAGTCAAAGAATCAGTTTAAGGTCATCCATATCTAGAGTCAAGACTCAAAAGTTAACACTGGAAATTAAAAAGGGACGATGAGCATTAAAGGAATATCGTGGGGAAAGTGAGGCAACAGTTAAATTGGTAAGTCAGATAGTGCCATACGATAAGTCGAGTAGAGGTAAGCTTGGTAAATTTCTCTTATTGAAGCTTCTTATTGATCAATGCCAAACACTAGACCCTTGACTAGAATGTCCTCCAAGCACAAGTCAAGTCCTTCCTCCTTTCTGCACTTTGTTCCCCGACACTTAGTCTTCCTTCTTCCGACACTTTGCTCATCGACACTTTGTACTTCTTCCGACAACTGATAATAGTCCTTGTTAGGTATCTTCTATAAGAGATATTCTTCTTTATTCCTTGGTAAATTCCTTAAAATATGAAGAGTACTTTATCCTTCCTCCAACCGAGCCCTTTCTTGAGATGTTGTCGCAGACTTGATATGGCAACACTACAACCCTAATTTCTCGCACGTGTAGGAGGTTTCCCCTATACTTTGTTTCCTTTCTCCTTCGCTTGAGAGAATCTCTTCTTCGCTTGAGTAGGAGGCCTTATAGGCCTAGGTTACTAGCCCAAACCATGAGATATATATGACTGTTATCTTGCTGTTGTAGTGACTGTAGACTGTCCTCTATTTCTTGCATGTTTGACTGTTTTTCACCCTAAAAACAGTCCCTTCAACTTCGGTTTAGGTCTTTCCTTCTTCGTTGCACTAGAGGCTCCTACTTCATCTTTCTTTACCCTTTTCGATCTTCCTTGCTTGCTGATTTCAGAGGTAAGTTATGAAGTTATGAGGGAGTGGACAACCTCTATATATAGAGGTCTGTCCCTCCTTTTAGGCCGACTTGAAGGCTGACTTGACTTATTTGCTTAGCTTGGCTTCTTTTGATGGTGCCACATGCTTAGAGGAGACCTGACTTTTCTTGGAGGGATATTCTTTGACTTTTATACAAAAATATACATGGTGTAACATGACCTTAAGGTCTTCAACATTTTCTTTTGACTATTTGAGTCACTTATAGTACTTTAACATGTGCTAGACCTATTTCAAAGAGCAAAAAATCCATTGACATATATTATAAAAATAATATTTATTTTCTTGAATAAATACAAATATCAAAAGTACATTTATGAAGTCCGAACCTAGTTACATTTCCTTCAACACTTCCTCTTAACTTGGGAGGTATTCATACAACATTACAAGGTGTTTGGCTATGTTTCAATCTTGAAGAATTCACATAAGACAAAACCAATTGGCAATCCATTTGTTATAGCATCATAGTAACCAACGTTGTTTCCACAAGGCCTTGAATGACAACTCTATCTCTCAATGGATCAGAGCACAATGTTGGCGAGACCAATGACTTATAAACACCTTAGTCATTGTCTCTCAAGGTACATACCTTCCCGAGTGTTCACTGAGTATGACCTTCTAAGACTATTCTTATCATGGGTTCCAAGCCCTCAAAGAATATTGGTCCTCTTGCCTACTCTTGTCTTGGATTCCCTACACATCCTCAAAGAGTATTGAATGCCAGATGATTACCCAATCCGCCCATTCTTTCTTCCCAAGTGAAGACAAGAATGTTGTGTCTATCACTTCCTCTCAATTGAGAAAGACATCCCCAAGTATCCTTTGACAAGGTACTTGTCCAAGTTCCTTTGTAATTGGGAATTTTGTTATAACTCCCTCTTAGCCAGGGACTTGTCCATTCATCAACAATTTCTTCTTCATGGGTCCTCGAACTGCTTGATTTCCTTCCTTTGATTTCATGAAGTCTTTGTTCGACGGTAGGGCACCAACCATTGCTCACTTTCTTTCCTAGTTTGTCATGTCATTGCTTCCTTTGTGGAAAGTGGCCTTCTTGTCATATATTAGGTTCTCTTGTCATCGGGTTACTCCTCGTCATTTTGTTTATGCTTCAGACTCTCTTCACATGTGTTAAACAGACATGGACAGCAAGAGCAAATAGAAAGATAAATCATGCATTGCATTTTTTATTAACAATAGATGTACATTTATAGTACAATATGGTGACTGTTGGGATTCACATCCCAAGGTCCCTTGGACTGCTTGTCCATTCGGCTTCCACGCTAACCCTTTAGGATTAGGTGTCCAACATTCCCCCCCTTAATCCGAAGGTTATGTATGAGTCCAAGAAAAGAGCTGTAATACAAAATGTGCAATAATGCATGGCAGCACTAGGCTGAATGTGCTCTATGAAATGTTGGTAAAAAAAGGGCGGTGGTTTAAGGATAGCCACCAACACTGGAACGCTTAGTGCAGTTCCCGGAACTCTTCCAAAACTGGCAAGAAGCTGTAAGTCTTCTGCTAGAGGAAGTGATCCTATTGTTTTAAAAGAGGGAAACCTTCAACCGTAAAAGGGAGGCCTCACCCCATATAAAGGTAAAACTTCAACCTGTGATGGTTTAAGGATGACCAACAACTCTGGAATGCTTATGCAATTCCTGGAACTCTTCCAAAACTGGCAAGAAGCTATAAGTCTTCTGCTAAAGGAAGTGTTCTCAATTTTGTCTCCGGAACTCTTCTAAAACTGGCAAGAAGCTGTAAGTCTTCTGCTAGAGGAAGTGTCCCACATCGCCAACTGAAGGCATGTTCAAGCATCTTTTGTCTCTGGCTACAACTCTGAAACTGGTGTGGCAGGTTGTGGCTCAGGCTCGCTTGATGTGGCTTTGAAGCTTGTAGATGACCATCATTTCCCCCCCCTGTCAGATACAAGGTGAGAAGATGGATAAAACTCAACTGCAAGACTGTTCAATACTCTGGAACAAGTTCTGACATGTGTTTGGAATATCTTCTTGGCTGTTGATGCCCATTGCCAAGAAGCGATCCATCCTAGATGAATCTTTGTTCTT
>APFE030685565.1:80166-154455 GCA_000404065.3 Pinus taeda
GAGAGAGGCTTTGCTGATTTGGAATGTGTCATTAGAAGTAGATTGTATTAGAGTTTTCAAAAACTCTAATACTTCACCAATTTGATCCATTTTCCCAAAAAAATGCAGTGTCTTAATGATACTTAAAAGCTTCTTGGAAAGATATTTCAAGCTTCTTAAAAATGGAGCATTACTTTAATCAAAAATCCAAATCTTATGCAAAGACTAGCCAAAACTATTCCACAGTCAATAACAAATCTCTTTGAACTTCTCCAAAAATTATGATAATAAGAAAATCATGGGCCTGATATTCACATCAATGAAAATTTGATGGAGACTTTAACCCTTGATGAAAAGCGGGAGTGGGTTTGAGAGCTGTCCCACAAAAGTATTTGATATTAATGCAGATACACAACAGGTATATGTGCACGATGCTGAAGCATATTCCTATGATGATGAGGTCATCAAGAAAGCTTAAATCGAGTCACCAAAAACAGTATCATTCCATCCTGGCCATTTCCTCTGAGGCATGACAAAGAGTCAAAACATAAGTCCAACCCAGACTCTGACTGCTACTCTCTATAGCAACTAAAGCAAATAAAGCCACTGCCAAGTTAATTAGCAGAACGCCTATATAACATGCACCAAGAGACCCAATCAAAGCACATGCAATCTGGTATTGTTTGTTCTTCCACAAACAAGGCTTCATTGAACCTTTGCTCTCCTTGCAAAGATGGTTAATAGATGAACCTTCCAAAAAAACGATCCCTTGCTCTTCCTATGATTCCTGTGCGTGATGTTATAGAGACATGTTTCTATAACACGCATACAGCTATCTCTCAGTCATGATACACGCCAGCTATCTCTCAAGCGACGCCAGATATAACATGTTTCTTCTCAAACCTGAACGAGGACCAATATTGTTGCAAAATGTACTTGGTGCCTCAGGATTACTGTAGGAAGAGAATCTTCGTAAGATGATACGGCTATAGAATGACTTCTACAAATATCTCCTTAATCTCTGAGAACAATCTTCAATCAATTTCGAGACTGATTTCCCAACTGGGCCAGTGACATCAAATCTGACAGATGGCTTACAAGAATTTGATCTCTGAAGTGGCTACTGAATTCATTAACCGGAACCATACAATATTAACTTCAATGAGTCATCAAACCCTTACGCATAACATACTGGGGCTGAACATTTGTGCAATGATTGAGACTATATGTCCTTGTCAGAGATTGCAAACATTGTCATAGTTGGTGTGACAGATGACATCTGTATATATAGCAGAATAACAGCCAGGAAGAAAAGCATCTTCTATTCGACCAATTGACGTCTAAATTCGCCCATCCCAAGGCACAATTATCTTCTGCTGTCGTCGAAGAGAGTTTGTCCGAAGTCCAGGCGATCAAGACCCCTTCAGTGAAGAAGGAGCGTCACCCATTTGTTGGAAGTTATTTTTCAAAGGAAGAATCCCCCCGTCATCTTCAGCAACAGACGCCCGTGCAGAAGGAACCGTATACGTTCAAAGGCAAACGAAGGCAGCATGTTTCAGATCCTTGTGGAAACAATTTTGAAGATCAATTAAATGCACTTCAAAATGATGCTGCAACTGTCTGAGGTTTCAACGAGACTGTATGGACAAACTAGTAGTGGCAAGACTCACACAGTTCGAATGCATAACCGAGAATTACTCTCAAGAACTTTCATACGTTGATGCAGCCAACCATTACATCACAATTTAAGCAAAGCTCGACATGAAACTGAAAGAATAAGAGAAGATACAGCAAGCTGCAATGGCACAGGAATTGCGATGCTCAGAATGCAAATATTTGATCGATTATTGTGGCGAATGCAATTGCTACTAGGCGTCTAGACCAAAGTCAGAGGCATTATTACAGGGCACAATTTCTTGAGCTTATTACGTATATCAAACGAAAGGGGGCGCCCAATCTATCTCAAGACAATCCTGATTATTACGAACTTCAAAGGGTTGCTGGAATTGCCATTCGAGGAGACAGAATAATTTATGCGATTGATTATAATGTACATGGGGTGAATATACATCTGGGTCCGCAGTACTTTGATTTCATGGAAACTGAAAACAAGGAAAGCTCTATTTCCTCTGAGCCGGCTCAGCTGGGAGAAAGTTCTAATTCCGCTGAACATCAGGTGCGAGAAAGCTCCAATTCAGGTGATAATGGAGGAGGATATGGGGGCTTTAGCAGGAATGACGTGGATGCAACTGCCTCGGAAGATTCGTGTACGCCAAAGAAGAAGTCTCCAGCTTCCGACTATAGAATATCATAAAAATATTCGAAGAGCATTGCGTTCCGAATGCACATTCCTGGTACTGAAGAAATTCATTAAAGAATCGATGATGCCGCCATTACTGGACAAGGCGGAGTATCGGATTGTACATGCTACAGCAATCTATTATTCGATTTGAAATGCACAGCGAAGTGGAGGGAGGTCAGAGCAGTTTGAATGACACGCAGACCAAAAGGAGAATCAAATGAAAATGAAGAGTTTTGTTGAGTAACGCGCAAGCGGAATTGGGATACTATGTTACCATACCATACATTACCATACGTTATCTTTGAGACCATACGTTACCAGGCGTTTCAATTCAGCACTGGCGCTACTGCTGTCAGTTACGTTACCAGGCGTTTCAATTCAGCACTGGCGCTACTGTTGTCAGTTACGTTACCAGGCATTTCAATTCAGCACTGGCGCTACTGCTATCAGTTACGTTACCAGGCGTTTCAGTTCTTAGGTAAGTGTTGTGCCAGATGTTCGTTAGGGCTTGTCACCCAACTCCTGCGAATGCCGCTGCCACAGTTAATTGCTATCCGTCCATTAGGTATGCTGCCACAGTTAATTGCTATCCCTCCATTAGGTATGCAGCTTTAGGCAGGCAGGCAGGCGTTTTTTTTTAGGTAATGAAGATTGGGCCAGCACTTTTCGAGGCAACTCAGATCAGTTGCTCAGAGAAAACAGGCCACACATCATGGCTCTGATACCATGTTAAACAGACATGGTGAGGGAAAACAAATAGGAAGATAAATCATGCATTGCATTTTTTATTAACAATAGATGTACATTTATAGTACAATATGGTGACTGTTGGGATTCACATCCCAAGGTCCCTTGGACTGCTTTGTCCATTCGGCTTCCACGCTAACCCTTTAGGATTAGGTGTCCAACAACATGGATGCTTAGTTGTACTTGCTTGTTCCCATGCTTTGATCTAGTAGCCCTTCACGACATAATCTTGATATTGCTTCAACATTAAATGGTGCTTTTGCTGGATGGCTTCCTCATCATGACATCTTCGTAGTGTAGAGTCATTTATTTGCACCTTTCATATCTCAAAGGCCTTCACAGGTGTCAAGGGTCCTTTGATCTTTTTCTTCCTTTGTTAGAGTTGTCATGCCTTCTTTTAGGAGATGTCTTCAAAGTGTCTTGTCAGATAGTGATTCTTGGTGATCATGGTGTTTTTCACATGCTTGATCTCTTTCTTTACTTGTTTCTTCTTGGATGGATTGGTCAACCACCTTATTCTCCTTGTGGGAGCACTTCTTCATTGCTTGCTTCTAGGACTAGTCAACATTTCTTCTTCACTTGCTTTTTAGTCAACAATCTTAGACTTCTTATGTGAGTATTTCCTTTTGTTGACCTTCATTGGATTGTAGTACATGCCTTCGAGTATGTCATCGATGAAAGAGATTCTTTCCTACTTGAGCATGTTATAGAACTATTCCCATGACTCAATAATATACATATGATAACATGAGTAAACTTTGATTCATACATACATCATCTTGATTCTCCTTTGATCATCTTAACTTCATTTGGTTGTCCTTGGTGTGGCCCTTGCTTTGTCTTATCTTGCCTGCGTATCATCCTTTTCTTGAATCCCGTGAATGGGATTCCTAATGAGACATATGCTTTTGTTTATAAATCTTCTTTTGAAGATTCCATCATAGGATCTTGAAGACCCTTACCCTGCAAATGTTTCTTTCCTTTTGATGGAGGTCTTCTAAGATTCTTAATCATGATCAATTTTCTTTCATTGTGGATGAGGTCCTATACTAGGCATGCTCCTCTACATGAATATCTTGAGCTATATCTGCCATGCTCCTATATTCTAGGAGATATTTCTAACCATGCATTTTGTTCTCATTTATAAATGCTCCTTCTACATGAGTGTTTTGAACTCTATGTACATCATGCTTATAGATTCTAGAAGATGTTTCTAGTCATGCAATTTTATTCTATTCCTACATGCTCCTACACTAGTCAAAAATTTGAAAGAAGACTTAAAGTAAAGAGTTTGACTTAGTCATAGTAGAGATTCGAAGGATCATCTTTTTTTTTTCTTCTTTTCTTCTTCTTTCACCTCTTGAGTCATGTGAGTTTCTTCCCGTTTTTCTTTTGTTGTTGTTGTCTTTCTTTAGTTTAGGACAATTCCTTTCGTAGTGTCCATATTCTTGGCATCCATAGCATTGGATTTTGGACATATCTATATTTCTTGTTCTTCATGGACTAATTTGCCAAATTTTCCTTTTCTCTTGGCCATGGTAGCAAATGCTTGCTCCCTTGATCCCACATCTTCCTTTGCTTTGAGTCTTGTTTCCTCTATCTTGCATAGGGACCACATTTCACTTAGTGGGGTGGCTTCCTTCTTGGCATTTATGCTTGATGTGAAGTTGACCCAATCCTCAGGTAGAGCATTGAATACTACAGTTGTCATTTCCCTGTTGGACATGGCTTCCCCTATCTCTTGAGGTTGATCCCTCATCTTAGAGATCTTCATGTATTAGGGAGCTATTCCTTCCTTTGATATCTTCATCTTCTACAATTCATTTCGAAGAGATATCACTTCTCCAACTGTGCTTACTAAGAATAGCTCTACTAGTTTATCATAGATTTCTTTTGATGTTTCAAGTTTGGAGACATAAGGATTGAGAGTCTTTGATGGATTCTATTAGAATCTTTTGAGATCTTGTCTCATCCTTATTGTACTTGGCTAAGGCTTGAGTTTGTTCCTTAACAAAGATAGTGATATTCCCTTTGATGTGTTCTAGAAGTTCATTCTCCTTGAGAAGTAAATCAATCCCCTTCTTCCATGTAAGAAAGTTACTGGTACCTACCAATTTGTTGCTTTCCTTGCAAAAAGACATTGATGTATATACATAAGGGGACATATACTTGATAGATTTTGAGATGTAGTGGACTTGCTTTCTCCTTGAAGACTTGATGACTTGCCTTCCTTAGATCTTGATTTTCTTCAAGTTGCTTTCTCCAAGTTGACTTGCTTGATGATTTGTAGCTTGGTGTAGGTCCTTCCTTGATTTGCTCTTCTTGTAGGTTCCTTTATGTAAGGCTCTTCTTTTTGCTTTGTAGTCTTCCTTGATGAGTGATGGATGGTAGACCTTTTTGTCCTTGATGTGATAGAGACTTCTTGGCTAGATGCTTCAACTTTTGTAGATCTTCTTCCTTGATGAGTGTTCTTGAGATGCACTTTCCTTGATGTGTCACCTTAGCTTTGATACCATGTTGAAGAATCAAGGGCAATTAGGTGTAGTGTGATTCTTCTTGACTTGATAACAATTTGTAGAGTCTTTTTACTTTTCTTGTTAGCTTAATCTTCTTCTTCTTCTTATGAATGCATGTGTGTGTAATTCATCAAACTGCTACCAAAAACATAAGAACAAGAACACAAGATGTTTGCTCTCTGCTAGGGCAAAAACCTCTCTTCTCTTGAGAGGAAAACCCTTTGGTAAATTTCTTTTATTGAAGCTTCTTATTGATCAATGCGAAACCCTAGACCCTTGACTAGAATGTCCTCCAAGCAGAAGTCAAGTCCTTCCTCCTTTCTGCACCAATGTTTTAAAACTCCGACTCTGCCACTGACTTGGCCGAGGGTTGACTCCTACACCGACTCGGTATCGACTCGACCGACTCGATTTCAATGACTCGGTCGTTGTAAAAAATACATCAAATATTTTTTTATTTATAAAAAAACATAATTTTAAAGATTTTCATTCATGTTTCCAAACACACAACATTAGAATATAGATAGAAGACAACATATGATCAAAGTAGGCTCATGTATATATCGATTATATCAAAATGGCACCCAGTGCACTGTCCAATACAAACATGATGATGATATAGAGATCAAAACAAAAACACATAACCAAGGAGGCTAGAAATGGCCTCTACAACAAAAGTAAACTGTGACAAGTACTACTGGCTATTGCTAGAGGAGCCAAGATTATCTGGATCAACCTCTGGATCAAAGTCAGACAGGGAGCCCCATGGCTCCTCCTCCTCATCATCTCCAATTGCAATTGTAGAAGTGGTAGCACTAGTAGGCTGTGCAACAACTGCAAGTTGAGATAGACGAGATATGCGCTTCTGTCATGGCTCCATAGAGGAAGCGCCTGCAACTGTAGGACTTGGGGCTGGTACAAGTGGATCTGCATTCAAGTGATGCCTGCACTTGTAAATCTAAATCAAGATCCTCGTCAAAATCAAACTCTGCTGGATGACTCTCCACTACCCAATCTGATGTTGGATCAATGTCTTCCAACACAATGGGATTTGAATAAGGGCTTTTGTTCAGCAATTGGTTGCGTCTGAGTTGGAGGTTGTATTGGACATAGACTAGATCATTTAACCGTTTTTGATCCAAACGGTTTCTCTTCTTTGTGTGAATCCTCTCAAAGACAGACCAATTGCGCTCACACCCAGTAGCACTGCAAGTTTGACTCAAAATACGAATTGCAAACCTCTGCAATTCAGGACAATGGCTACCAAAAGCCTCCCACCATTGTGCTGGAAAAAACATAGGAGTTTAATGAGTTAGCTCAACAAAATTACAAATTATATCCAACTTTCAAATTATAAACGATTTAACGAAATAAGTATTAAGAATTTGAAAATTGAAATTTTTGTTTACTTGGCTCATTTGCTTCCCTTGCAATCTTTGCTAGGTTCTTCCCAAAGGTACCTGAGGCATTGCTGAAGGTTGTGGTCTGTCGCTGTATCTCCAACTGATCACACTCCAATGGGATCATGCGATCAATGCAGTCAATCAATCCATCTCTAACCTCCCCCTTCAAAGCTTTTGTCTCGTTAGCTTTATAATGATACCGTGGGTTCAAAAAATACCCAGCTGCCTGTATAGGGCGATAGAGTTGATTGTTCCATCTTTCATCAATGATTGCCCAAATGGGCTCATACTTAGCCACTTTATCTTTGTATGGCCTCTTTATTTGATCCTTTGCTTGATCCATAGCCTCATAAATGAAGCCCATAGCCAATCTTTCCCCATCCACCAACCGCAACACCTTAACCAGTGGCTCAACAAGCTTTACAATCTTTGTTGCCTTTCTCCAAAATATTTCTTCATTAACTTTCTTTTTCAATTTTTTGCCTTCCAGTTTGTGAGACCACTGGCTTTGATTCCATCCTTCACTGGAAAAAATCTTTTGCAGGTTTCTATGTTGTGAAAGCATAGATTGCAATGTCAAAAAAGAGTAGCAAATTTAGTGATGGCAGGCCTAATAGTATCCTTGCCCCCTGTTTGTTTCCTCATCAGGCTCAAAATCCATGAATGATTGTAGATAAATTTTGTTATGCATTTGGCATGATCTACAGTGTTTTTGACCCAATCTAATTTGCTAATATCCTCAAGCATGAGGTTTATGCAATGTGCAACACATGGGGTCCAAAAGATGGTTCTGTGTTTTTCTCTAACAATTTACCAACAAGAACATAGTTAGTGGCATTATTTGTGATGACTTGAAGCCACCCCCACCTCTTCAACAACCTCATCCAATAGCTGAAACAACAATTGTCCATATTTTACCTTATCAAATGCATCAATTGATTTTAGAAACATGGTTCCCTGTGGGCAGAAGATAAGAAAGATTATGATGGTACGTTTCTTTGATCAGTCCATCCATCTGACATGATGGTAGATCTTGTGCTTGCCCATGCGTCCTTGAGGTCTTTCAAATACTCATTAATGGAGGCAATTTCTTTCTGCAAACGATACCCCCTTAGCTCATGCATAGTAGGGACTTTGAAGCCTTTTCCGGCAACATGTATGGCAGCAAACATAGGCTCATAATATGGTGAAAGGGAGGCATTGAAGGGGATATCATCATCATACCACCATTTAGCTATGTAATCACAAGCAGTCTCCCTCAATTCTTTCTTCCAATGGTCATCTAAAGTAGGCTGCATATGACTTCTACTAGCTTGAGGACCATGTGCATCTGATGGAGAGGAGGGAGTGAAATAACTTTTGATATTCATATCACCCTTTTTCATTTTACCCTTTCCCTTTTCTTTAATAGACTCAAAAGAGGGAGGAACATATCAGAAGGTGTTGGATGCATCAGTACAAGGGATAGAGGAAGAACCCTCAAAATCAAAATGGGGGTTGGTAGCCAATTTTTTTTTATATATTCCTCTTTCTCCCAATTTCAGCCTCTAACTCTTTTTGCCTAGCCTTATCTTCTTTAAACTTCTCAAAGCTGTCTAACAAATCCTTCCTAATCTCCCCAATTTCTAGTGAGGTACATGGAGTAATTTGGCCTCTAATCCCCACCAAGTGTTGTTTCAGCCTATTAATGCCCCCATGACCTTTCTTAATTTTCCTATGGCAAAATTTGCAATGCATTTGACTATCAACCATTTCAACATATGCCCAAGGAGCATCTTTCACTCTAGGTGCCATTTTTTAACTTGAAAATGAAAGCAAAAACTTGAAAATGAAAACAAAAAAAAATCATTGATTCAATGTTTATTTCTTTCACAAAAAACACTCTTTTCAATTTCTAGATCTGCACATAAAATTTAATAAGCAAAAGCAGATTTTTACAAGTGAAAAAAATACCTCCAAGCACAAACTGCCTCCTCATGGTGGCTCCAATAAACCAACTCCTCAATGGCAAATGCTGCTCCAAATGGCTGCCCAAGAAGCTCTTCACTCTAGCTATAATGCTTGCCCAATACTCCTCACTGCTACTCCAAAAAGAAACTCAACAACTCCTCTCAAACTCTCGTTGAAATTCTCACTCAAATGCATGAGATCGCTGTGAGGAAAGGAGAGGGGTTGGGTGGGTTAAATAGGGTTTAGGAGGGGAATGGACCCCAAAGACAACATAGGCAAAATAAAAACCAGTTTGGAGTCCCCCCAAAAAATATAAAAAAAAATTGCAGTTTGATGGGTTTATGGGTTGCTGTTTCCAACCTGGCCAAGTAGGCTTGGACTCGGTCGAGCCGACCGGGTTAATACCGAACCGACCGAGTTGTTCGGCAACCTGGCCAGCCGAACCGAATCCTAGGCTAGGTCATAGTTGGAGGGTTTGGCTTGGACCAACTTGTCCAAGTCGGTTCTGAGCCGGCCGTTTCTGAAAACAGAGTTCTACACTTTGTTCCCCGACACTTAGACTTCCTTCTACCAACACTTTGCTCCTCGACACTTCGTCCTTCTTCCGGCAACTGATAATAGTCCTTGTTAGGTATCTTCTATAAGAGACATTCCTCTTTATTCCTTGGTAGATTCCATTACATATGAAGGGTACTTTATCCTTCCTCCAACTGAGCCCTTTCTTGAGATGTAGTTGCAAACTTGATATGGCAACACTTAAGCGCTATTTTCTCGCACGTGTGGGAGGTTTCCCCTATAGTTTGGTTCCTTTCTCCTTCGCTTGAGAGACTCTCTACTTCGCTTGAGTAGGAGGCCTTATAGGCCTAGTTTACTAGGCCAAACCATGAGATATATATGACTGTTATATTGCTGCTGTAGTGACCACAGATTGTCCTCTATTTCTCACAAGTGTGATTGTTTTTCACCCTAAAAATAGTCCCTTCAACTTCGGTTTAGGTCTTTCCTTCTTCACTGCACTAGAGGCTCCGTCTACTTCGTCTTTCTTTACCCTTTTTCGGTCTTCCTTGATCGCTGATTTCATAGATAAGTTATAATCTGAGTTTATAGAAATATTTTCGGAAAAATCACATCACAAAATCTTTGTCGGCGCGTTTCGAACCAACGTGTGTGGTTCATTATCAGGGCAAGTTGAAAGAATCAAATCAAGGCTCGATGTTAAATAGGGATGGCAGATTTTCCAACGGTTGGGTTTGACTGGAAAAAACGGCTATATTGGACCCAATTGGACCCAAGTTAGAACATAAACGGTTAGATTGGTCAAAATTATTAGTATATTGGACCCAATTTGACCAATCTAACTGTTTTTGTTCTGACCTGGGTCCAATTGGGTCCAATATAGCTGTTTTTTTCCAGTCAAACCTAACTGTTGGAAAATTTGCCATCCGTATTTAACATGGAGCCTTGATTTGATTCTTTCAACTTGTCCTGATGATGAACCACATTGGTTGGTTCAAAATGCGTCGACAAAGATTTTATGATGTGATTTTTCCGAAAATATTTCTATAAACTCAGATTATGGATCACAAAAGCTTAAATTCAAAGATAAGTTATAATGTTATGAGGGAGTGGACAACCTCTATATATAGAGGTCCGTCCCTCCTTTTAGGCTGACATGAAGGCCGACTTGAAGATTAGAGGCCAACTTGACTTGCTTAGGTTGGCTTCTTTTGATGGTGCCACATTCTTGGAGGAGACTTGACTTTGCTTGGAGGGATATTCTTTGATTTTTATGCAAACATATACATGGTGTAACATGCCCTTAAGGTCTTCAACATTTTCTTTTATCTATTTGACTCACTTATAGCACTTTAACATGTGCTAGACCTATTTCAACGAACAAGAAACTCATTGACATATATTATAAAAATAAGGTTTCTTTTCTTGAATAAATACAAATATCAAAAGTACATTTATGAAGATTGAACCTAGTTACATTTCCTTCAGCAATTGTCATCCCTTCAAAAGTTCTCATTTTCTTCTGCGAGAATAAAGTACCTTTTTTTGGTTAGAGTTTTCGTTTCTTCCTCATTCTTTTGAACTCTTTTTGTTTATCCCTAAGCTTTTCCACAAATTCCACTCCTGCAATATTGTTGCTTTTCCCTATTGTCTCATTTTAATTGGTATCTTAATATCCTCCTTTTTGGCACTAACTTTGTCATCCTTCTTTCACGTCCATTCATTCCTGTACTGACCAAAGCAATCTGTCTTCATATGCAGTCTCAGTTGTAGAATGGAACTTAGTAAAAGTGCCAGTGATTATAAATATCAGTCCACATTGAGATAGTTTCCTTGTATAATCATGTGTTGTCTCCTAATGCAAAATTTCTACTCTCTCACTAAATTTACTATCAAATCACCATCCTATCTCCCAGCGCCTTTGATCTTTTGACATAATTGAGGTTAAAATGAGTTTTTGCTAGATCTGGAGTCTATCTTGATCTAGAAGTATTCAAAGATTTTGACGATATCACTAATTTAGACACCCTTTCAATTTTCAACCTTAGAAGCTTTTGCACAAATTTGCAGAATAAAGCACCTACAACAAAGCCTTAAAATTCTACCTAATTTTTTAAACTAACCTTGACCTTTGCTTATAGACCAACTTTACATTCCCTTTGTGTGATCCCTTATCACTCCAACACATCTTGATTTCGATGGGACTTGTGGGAGCTCTATTGCATTTTTATTGCCTAGAACCTTGCCTTGGTGGTTACGGTTCCAATTTGACTCTATTGTGAGGCTCCAATCCTTGTCCCTTATAGCCTCTTCCTCTGGGAGATTATCTGATATTATTGAGACCAATCTGTACACTAGGAACATGTCCTTTGAGCATTAGAGAGATCAACTCTAGAAAGATCTAGAGTAGAGCTTGCTTGGCTGATCAAACTACCTCATAGATCTAGAGGAGCAACCATATATCCATTTGGAGTTCCTTCTTTTGATCTTTAGATGTTAGGAGTATCCGTGGTCCATACATCCCTCCTTGGATTGTGTAGTCAGGCTCCTCAGTGGTTCTCAGTGGTTCTAGAAGACTTTGACAATGAGCCAGTGCCCAGTTGGCCCTCCTCACCCTCGACCATCAGGCTTTGGAGACATTGACATCATCAAACCCCTTGTATGATACTGTTTTATTAGAACAAGACTTGCATTAGCAGAATTGGTTGATATGATCGTTTTGGAGGCAAACCAGTTTGATTGGTTGCCCTCAATCGGAAAAGGCTAGTTCAGTGCTGAACCGATGGTTGTATTCTATATGACGACCTTTGGAACACAAATTACAATAATTTAAGACTGGGGCAATTTAACATTCAACTCTAGGGTATTGCTAATTGTTAAATTTGGCAACTAGGGCCAAACTCCACTTTGGACAACTCATATGATGCAACTTATATTTTTATTGGATTCCTCTTTCTGTGAGGTGTAGGATTGATCTAAATATCATCTCATTCTGACACGTATAAATGGAATTATGAATTTATTTTGTTTATGGACAAATTGTCAAAGTCGACTAGCAATCTTATGTAGGCTTAGAAGCCCAAAAGACACGTCTATTCATCCTAAATGTTACATATAAATAGAAGGAGCATCTACCTCTCTCTCTCACACATCTCTCTCTCATTTGATTGGGTGTACAGATTTCTAGGCAACCACTCTCTCCATAGGTGCGAAGGACAACTTGCAAATTGCAGGAGGGTTTGACTAGTGTTGACTGAGTTTGATTGTGTTTTTCTTGGGGAATATTTTGTGTGGGCATGTCGCATTTTTGGGCACAAAAATCGAGGCAATTTGAGTTGTTGGACCAACGTTGACTGTAGGTATGACCTCTGTGTTGACTGAGTTTGATTGATATTTTCAAGACTGTTTTGGGATGATTTGGCTTGCTATTGGAGGCTGAGTTGACTGGGTTTGACCGAGCTGATTTGGAGGGGAAATTTTGCCACATTGACCAATGACTACTTTTTGGTTAGGGCTTCTTGTGATTGCAGTTTGATTGGACATATTTGACTTTGATTGAGCAAGTGAATTTTGTATATGGTACTCTCTCTCTCTCTACTGAACTTTTGAAGAATAATAAGAAGAATCGATCAAAGGGTTTCTCCACACCGGGGTTTGTCCTTGGCATGCGCCACATCTTGTGTCCTCTTGTGTTGGCTTGTCTTCTACTGTTTTAATTTATGTTCTATCTGCATTTACTGTCATGTCAATGTGATTGCTAATCTGGGAATTGATATTGGGCTAATAAGAAAAATTGAAGTAAATTGCTCTTAAGCATAAAACATACCATTGTTATCTAAAATTAACATGGTATCGGAGTTGAGGTGAAGACAAAGCCCAAGCAAGAGTGAAAAGAGCAATCATTGAGATTTGTTGGATAAGGACAAGAGTCAATGGCCTTACATCTTACTTCAAGCCTGAGGACAAGCTCAATGATAAATTTGATTATCATGCATGGAAGATGTCTCTTGATTTGACTTTGGAAGAGCATGATGTTATGTATTACGTGCAAGGAAAGATCATTGAAACTCCTTCAAATGCACCAGCTGCAGCTAAGACAAAGTACAAGAAAGGTGAAGTCAAAGCTAAGAAGATCATCAAGGATTCTAATAACAAGCATTTGGTTGCATACATCTCTGATTTGAACACATCCAAGGAGATGTATGATAGGTTGGTTGGCATGTTCAAGGTTAGCAATGCAAACCAAGTTCTCTTCCTCAAGCACAAGTTGAAGGACATAAAGAAGGGGAGAGGTGAAGATATCCAATCCTACTTCATGAGGATTATCATGATAAAAAATGATCTTCTTTCAATTGGAGAAGTTATTGTTGATAGAGAGCTCACTCTCATTGCCCTTGGAGGACTCCCTCGTGAATGGCACGTGTTCAACACTACTATCCTCAAGTACGATAGGATTCTAGGTTTTGAAGAATCGCTGACTAGATGTTCTCAAGAAGAGACAAGGATGATAGAAATGGACATGCCCTCAAATAGAAATGATCCTACTACATTCTCTGCTCATGCTAAAACGAAGAACAATGTAGATTCAAAGAAGCAATGTCAAAGAAGACCAGGATTCAAAAATGGAAGGAAGGAAAGATGCTTCATTTGTAACAAGTTTGGCCATTATGCTAGGGAGTGTCCTAATAGAAGTGATACCCCTCATGATGATGACAACCACAACCACAACAATTTCAGGGGCAACAACAATCAAAGGAATGGTAGATTCAACAACAAAGGAAAAAGGAATGCTCCCGCTACTCAACATGGAAATGGTCGACCTCCCAAAAGATCAAGAAACTCCAGGTATGATGAATCTAATGTTGTTGATAACGACCAAAAAGAATTTTATCTTATATCTGCCCTCTCTACTACCTCTCCTTCAGACACCTTGGAAAATTGGTTGATTGATAGTGGTGCCTCGAGGCACTTCATTGGGTATAAGGAAACTCTTTCAAATCTGATAGAAAATGATACAAATTTGGAAATCATTCTTGGGGACAATGCCACCTATCTCATGAAGGGAGTTGGGAATGTTATTCTTCAATTGAATCAATGTAACACCATTCATCTACAAGAAGTACTAAATTTACTTGATCTAAAGAAGAACCTGGTATCTATCTTGACGTTGGAAGACGAAGGATTCAAAGTGGCATTCATCGATTGAAAGGTACATGTTTGGAATAGAAATTTCAAAGAAGCATTTACTCTTGGATTAAGGGTTGATATCTTATATCAAGTTGGAGGAGCCCATTAGGAGCTATGTCTTGCGACACATCTCTTCAATCCGAATTATGGCATCAGAGGTTTGCTCAACTACATTATAAGGCTCTACCCAATGTGAGTAAGATGGTGACAGGTATCCCTGAATTTAAAGTAGAACATGAAGGTGTTTGTCCGGATGTGCTGAAGGAAAACATTCAAGGGGACCATTCCACTCAAGTGATAGCAGGACTACTGACATTTTGCAATTGGTTCATTTTGATCTATTTGGTATGATGCTCGTGACATCGTTGGGAGGATATTTATATTATGCTATCTTTGTGGATGATTTCTCTCGCAAAACTTGGATATATTTCTTGAAAAAGGATGAGGTATTCTCATGGTTCTGTTCTTTCAAATCTTTGGTCGAAAATCAAACAGGGAAGAAAATCAAAATATTGAGGACTGATAATGGAACCGAATATGAATCAAATGAGTTCAATTACTATTGTAGAGAATTTGGCATTAAGAGGGAGACTAGTACCGCATATACTCCTGAGCAAAATGGTGTTGCTGAAAAGAAGAATCGTTCTATTATAGAAGCCACTCGTGCCATGGTTTGTGATCAAAGACTTCCGAAGTTCTTATGGGCGGAAGCTGCCAACACCGCTATGTACATTCAAAATACATGTTCTCATCAAGCGTTCGACTCTAGAACTCCAGAAGAAGTTTTCATCGGTAAGAAATGTTATGTTTCTCACTTCAAAATTTTTGGTAGCCCTGTATATTTTCATGTGCCAAAAAAATAGAGAAGCAAAATGGATGCATTTGGGAAGAAAGGAACATTTGTGGGCTACAATGAAACTTCTAGGGCATATAGAATTTATGTGCCTGGTTAAAGAGAAGTGGAAATAAGTCATGATGTCACTTTTGACGAAGATGTTGCCCTTGAGAAGATTAGTAACCTTCTTATTCCAAGGAAGTACAAAGAAGCAGATTTAGGAATGCAGGGAGAACCACAGGATGAGCTGATACCCGATGTTGAAGGGCCAGTGGATCCACCCCCTAAAAAAGGAGACCCTCATAGCTTAGGGAAACTCTCAAAGATGCTGAGAGACATATTGCACCAAGGGGGACATTTTCTAAAAGAAAGAAGCCAAATAGGTACCAAGGGTACTTAATTGCCGTGAGCACCATTGTTCAATCCGAGCCTTGCACATTCGAAGAAGCTGTGAAGCACCAAGTTTGGAAGGATGCCATGAACGAAGAGTATGAGTTGATCATGAAGAATGATGTCTGGGATGTGGTCCATAGACCCAAGGACAAATCTTTTGTCACTTCGAAATGGCTCTATAAGATCAAGCATGGCGCTGATGGAAGTGATGGAAGTGATGAAAAGTTCAAGGTCAAATTTGTTGCTAGAGGCTTCTTTCAAAAGGAAGGTGTGGACGATAATCAAATATTTGCACTAGTTACCCGATATACCACCATTCGTTTGATTATAGCCCTTGCTGCCTTGCAAGGATGCAACCTACACCAGATGGATGTCAAAACCACCTTCTTGCATGGTTTAATTAAGGAGGAAGTCTATGTTGAACAACTCGAGGGGTTTGAAGTTCATGATCGTCAAACACATGTATGCAGGTTGAAGAAAGCCCTCTATGGGTTGAAGCAAGCCCCCTGAGCTTGGTATGAGAGGATTGACAACTATTTGATGAAGTTGGGTTTTACAAGAAGTGAAGCTAATCCAAACCTTTACTTTAAGGTTGGGAATGACAAACCTCTTATCATGGTACTTTATGTGGACGATCTCTTTCTGAGAGGTGCAAACCCTCTTATTTATCAATATAAGAGGGAGTTGGCTTCCGAGCTTGAAATGAAGGACCTAGGACTGATGCATTATTTCTTAGGGTTGGAGGTTTGGCAAAAGCTAGGTGAGATTTTCCTTTCTCAAGGAAAATACGTTGTGAAGATACTTGAAAGATTTGGGATGGTGGACTGCAAGTCCGTGACGACTCTGATGAACTTAACTTCAAGAAGTTATGCAGAAGTGCTACTGGGCCCGATTTGGGAAATCTTTTTGAGTATTTTCAACTCATGGGGGCCCTAATGTACTTGGTGAACTTCGGTTCGAACATATGATTTGCAGTGAATACATTGAGTCAGTTTATGGTCGAGCCTCAACACATACATTGGATTGTTGCGAAGAATCTCTTGAGATATCTTCGGGCACAATCACCTATGGACTGAGATACACTGTCGAGAATGTGAGGCTCCATGGTTATTCTGATGCTAACTGGGCTGGCAGTGTGGTGGATCGTAAAAACACATCGGGATGTTGTTTCTCTCTAGGTTTTGCTTCGATATCTTGGATGAGCAGGAAGCAAAAGTCGGTTGCTTTGAGCACTACTGAGGCTAAATATATTGTTGCTAGTATGGCCTCCTGTGAAGCAATTTTGTTGAGGAAGCTCTTCAGTGAATTGTTTGGACATGTCCTGGATACCATTGTGATCTTCTTCGACAACCAAAGTGGGATTCGTCTTCCTGAGAATCCCATGTTTCATGACCGCTCCAGGCATATTGATATTAGGTACCACTGTATCCGGGATATGGTACAATGAGGAGCAATAAGGCTCCGTCATATTGGGACTGATGATCAGGTCGCAAATATTCTTACGAAGCCCCTAGGGAAGGTCAAATTCTTAACCTTCCATGAACGACTTGGAGTCGTGGAGAGACCCTCTTATGAGGGTACTGTATGAGGTGGGTACTGAGCTCTGGGAGCTTCGGGGGGCTTGGGGTACTTCTTGGACCAATGAGTGACCATAGGGTGAGTGGTTCACCTTACCCTAGTAGTGCGCAATGTATAGGGTGAGTGGTTCACCTTCCCCTAGCAGTGCGCGATGTATAGGGTGAGTGGTTCACCTTCCCCTAGCAGTGCGCGATGTATAGGGTGAGTGGTTCACCTTCCTCTGTGATACCCCATGATGGTTGAGATATGCATAGGATGAGTGGTTCACCTTCTCCTATGGCATACGAGCAAGATGAGTGGTTCACGTCTCCTGCGGATACAACCTACCCATGCAGTCTGAGACTCATGGGAAGTACCTCTCATTTGGCCAATGAGTAGGGAAATGAGGATAGGGGCCATAGTACTACCGATGGACACATTGTGTACTACCATACTCCCTATGCTAGGATGTTTGATATTGATTTGGGACCAATGGAGACTGACTTCGGGTTAGTGGAGAGTAGTATGATACACTCTCGATTATTGGAGATTGACTTCGGGCCAGTGGAGAATGGTATGATACATTCAATTCATTTCTTCTTCATTATTTCTTCATGGTTCAACAGAGCAGAGTAGGGATGAGCAGAGCAGGTATGACATGGATGGTATAGATTGTCAGATGGTTTAGCGGTAGAGTTCTTCCTAGTTGAGAGGGAGTGTTAAATTTGGCAACTAGGGCCAGACTCCACCTTGGACAGATCATATGATGCAACTGATGTTTTTATTGGATTCCTCTTTCTGAGACGTTAGGATTGATCTAAAGATCGTCTCATTCTGACATGTATACATAGAATTATGAATTTGTTTCATTTATGGATTAATTGTCAAGGTCGGCCAGTGATCTTATGTCGGCTCAGAAGCCCAAAAGACATGTCTATTCATCCTCAATGTTACATATAAATAGGAGCATCTACCTCATTTGGACACTCATCTCTCACACATCTATATCTCTCATCTGATTGGATGTACAGATTTTTGGGCAGCTTCTCTCTCCACATGTGCGTAGGACAGCCTGCAATTGACCAAATTGCAGGAGGGTTTGACCAGCGTTGACCGAGCTGCAGTTGACCGAGTTTGACTGTGTTTTTCTTGGGGAATATTCTGTTTGGTCAGGCTGCATTTTTGGGCACAGAAATCGAGGCAACCTGATCTGTTTGACCAGTGTCTACCATATGTTTGACCTCTGCATTGACCGAGTTTGACTGTTATTTTTGGGACTGTTTTGGGCTGATTTGGATTGCTGTTGGAGGCTGAGTTGGCTGGGTTTGACCGAGCTGATTTGGAGGAGAAATTCTGCCATGTTGACCAGCGTTGACTTTCTGGTTAGGGCTTCCAGTGACTGTAGTTTGACTGGACAGATTTGACTTTGATTGGGAAAGTGAATTTTGTATATTGTATTCGCTCTCTCTGCTGAACTTTTGAAGAATAATAAGAAGAATTAATCAAAGGGTTTCCAGTTTCCACACATTGGGGTTGTCCACCACACCTTATGTCCTCTTGCCTTGGCTTGTCTTCTACTGTTTTAATTTATTTTCTATTTGCATTTACTGTCATGTTAATGTGATTGCTAATTTGGAAATTGATATTGGGCTAATAAGAAAAATTGAAGTAAATTGCTCTTAAGCATAGAACATACCATTGTTAACTGAAATTAACACTAATGCTATGTTATTAATGGTAATGTTAAAAATTTAAGTAAAAGTATGAAAATTAATGAATTTTTAACATTACCATTAATTGTTTCAAGATGGTTGAGAGTGGTTCCAACCTCGTTGGATTTCATATGAAGAAAGTATATTTTTAGATCCCTCTCAAAATCCATCAAGCTTAAGAATTTTGATGATGGGGGGGATTGCAAAGTTTCCATTGGATTTTGTCATGTGCGAGGATATGGAACTAGCATTTAATCTATAGCACTAAGCCCTCTATGTACCTCAATGTTGGTGGCATTTATTGTTGAACTCCCTTGTCATGACCCTACTGAAAATATACCAATCACCCAAATAAAATCTTTTGACTTGTTAAGCATTTTCTATCTTATTTTAATGATATTGATGATGCAGATCCCAGTATAGGCAATGATTTTGATGATATGTAGGTATTTGTTGTAGAATGATTTTTTTCGACTCTAGAGGCCATCTAGAGCCTCTTTGTTGATGTATTTTTGGTCCAGAGATGGATTGCACTAGGTGCTATTTTGGTTATATGCACGCTTTCTATATGATAAACTTTTCATAATTGTTTATAATGGTTTGGATTCATATTGATGGAATAGACATGTTTTATTTGGTTATAGCAAAATTTGAATGTTTATGTATTTTTTGTCTAGTTCTGGTTCAGTTTCTGGTTTTTTTGTCCATTTTTGGTCCAGTTCCTGGTTCTGGAGTTGACTGGTTTGATGAGTGGTCCGGTTCTGATAAAATTGGTCTTATATCCCACTCTCACTCTCTTTTTCTTGACAGGTTCTTTGGTTGGGTTGTCCACCTTTCCATTCTTGGACAAACTCATTTAGTGTTTTGTATCACAGTACCTTTGTCACGGTTTTATACATATGTTCTGACGTTATACTTCTGTTTCTTTTTTTGTATTATTTTCGGCATTTTCTAGCAGTAGTGCTGGCACTCCCTCATTGTATTCATACTGGTTGTACTCTTCAGTTTCATTGACCTACTTATGTGGTCATTTGTATACAGCATATGCAGACTTTGCTTTTTGAATATGCTTTTCCCATATTAAGTATTTATTTTCTCAATTATATTTACATTTTTCATAGTTTTTGAAGTTCTTAGTTGCAATGTTGTATTTAGAAGATTATCACGTGATTTTGTAGGATTGACGAATTCCAAACACCAGAGGATGCTTTAGATGGACCACCTGAGTTGCTGTTTATTCATGGTGGACATACTAGTAAGATATCAGATTTCTCATGGAATCCATGTGAGGATTGGGTTATAGCTAGTGTAGCTGAAGATAACATTCTCCAAATCTGGCAAATGGCTGAAAATATATACCATGACGAGGAGGACGATATGCCTCCTGAAGAAGTAGTGTAACTTTTATCTAGCTAGAAGTTGTGAAATTAAGAGGGATGTGAGGATTGGGTTATAACTAGTGTAGCTGAAGATAACATTCTTCAAATCTGGCAAATGGCTGAAAATGTATATCATGGTGAGGGGGATATGGCTTCCAAAGAAACATTGTAAGAGCTAGCTAGAATTTGTGAAATTAAGAGGTGTATTCACTTTCAGAGTTTCTCAACAAATGACATGGTTCTCATTCCATTTTCTTTTATATAATGAGAAGCAAAACTTGGCTTATCATCTTTTTTATTGAGAAAAGACACATTGAAAGAGCTTAAACCTTTAGCTTTTGCTGTTTTCTGCTGTATTTATGTAGTTTGCAATCTGGTGAAGATTATGCCAGGTCTGCCTTTCCTTGTAATAGTTTTTATAGACAAATTTATAGCTGAAAGTGATGCCCACGTTCTAGGTAAGATGGGAAACATCAGAATGTAAGGGTCTCAAATGTTGTCACTATTCAATTTTCATCTATTTCTGGTCTGGTGGATTTTGCTGGTAAGACATTTGAAGATGTCCAACACTTGTTCTAGAGTGTATTGTGAAATATAAGCACATAACTTGATACAAGTTGCAACATCTCTTTTGTATATGCCTATTTTTATTGTGAATTTTTTATTGAGGATTTTCAATTCCCTACATTATATTTTTTGCACCTTCTTATTATAGATTGGATCATATATATGTGTTCATGTGTGTGATTCATTAGTTTGTATGTATTGCAACTTTACTGTGCATTCTAGCAGTGAAAACTGTTTGCATTACATTATGCAGCGGATACATTATCAAAATGTAAGTGGATCTGATGTCTGAGACTCCGATTTGGTGGACCTCACTGGGGTTTTGAGTCATTAATAATTTTGATATGTTGGAGGGATATTGTAAGAACGCGTTCATATTTGCATTGCATTATGCAGCAGTTACATTATCAAAATGCTAAAGTGGATCTGACGTCTGATGTTTCAGTGATTAATAATTTTGATATGTTGGAGGTATATTGTAAGAACGTGTTCATATTTGCATTGCATTATGCAGCAGTTACATTATCAAAATGTTAAAGTGGATCTGATGTCTGATGTTTGAGTGATTAATAATTTTGATATGTTGGAGGTATATTGTAAGAACGTGGTCATATTTTTGTCTTAGGGATATGATTATGAGGAATTTGAACCAGTTGGAAGGCATGTAAGGTTACCTCATGTAAAATCTTCGATCATATTTCTCCTAAATCATTTGTAACTTCATTGGCTGTTGTTTGCAGTTGTAGTTGCGATTCCTTTTTCTTGCATGTGATGCTTTTGTGTGCAGTTTTTAACGATGGGCGTTGGACATCCTCCATAGGTTTAATATGGCTAAAAGAGGTCTAAGCTTGGCAATGAGGGGATAAATATTCTTCGTTAGTGATTCAACTCGAAACACTGGGCCATCTGATGGTTTCATATATTTCCATAAGCATGCCTCCACCAGTGATTCACGTTTGCAATGGAGTGAAGCAATAAATATTTATTTTAGCTTAATCTGAGTCAAAATTCTGGGCCATGTATGCAAAATATGTTGATTGGTAAGTGCTAATGATAGCAACACGTTTATTACTTGATGTCTCAGATTGATGAGGATAAATATAGCTCAGTGTACTGAAGTAGCACGGAATTTAAGCATTTGGGGCACAGCTGTGTCTGGCAGGTTGTATGGCATCCCTTTATGGTCATTATAAGGCCAGAATAGCAGTATGTCTGGCATTCTAGCAGTATGTGAATCAGTACACCCTATTGGGATACAGTGTACTGTTAGCACCATTTCACCAGCTACATCTGGTGTATTGCAGATTATATTTATCCTCAGTTGTATCAGATAGATAGTTATGCCAACTTGAAAGGTAGGATTACTGATCTTGGTTAATCTCTTTTTATTTTATTTTTTATAAAAATAATACTATTCTGGGCTTGCGCTCTAAAAGATAAAAGAAAAAAAAAGCACTTGGAAGACTTTATTATCTGATTTCAGGTCCAGTCGACTCCAAATTATTCGTATGGTCCTCAATTCTTGTATTCCCTTTCATTGGCATTAGTTTGCACATCCATTGGTCTTTTAAACCACGGGTATTCAACTTTCACCTGATGGAGCAGAACTCCGAAATTCTTTAGAGTGAACTCCTCTATCTAGTTGGGTTAATTGAGTGGAATATTTTGCCAAACTCATCAAGTTTCGGTCTATTTTTGGTATGTTGTTGGAAGATACAAAGGTATCTTCACTTCAAGTAGGAAGTCTCTACAAGAATCTTTTGAGTAGGATAGGACTATAGGGTGTTTAAGTATTAGATTTCCAAATCACAATTTAAAGTAATTTCATTTGTACCATTATTACTCCATTTTTACACAATTTTTTATTATATGTTTGTGTGAGGTTGACCTAAACCATATTCCTCTCCTGAATTGGGCTGTTTTGTCCTCGAGCATTGTTAATGTTGGAAGCTGGATGCAACAAGCCTCGTTTTTGAATATGTGCATGTGTGCAGTCTTCAACTGGAGTATCTTTCCATATGATTAGGCACTCATTTATTTGCCTCCGATAATGCTAATTGTACACGCTTTCTAGTTGTAATATTATCTTTACATTTTAAAAATTGCAATTTTATTTGGTAATATTATCTGGACAGTATTTCTAGTTTTTATTTTAGGCAACATGCATGAAAAACTATGCGGCACTGCTTGGAAAATTTAATTGATAATGCTGTTTTTCACTCTTGTGCATTACTTGGTACACTGTAGAATCTTGGTGGTTGTTTTGGTTTACCAGTTCTCTTCGATGCTATTTGTTTACCATGTTGAAGATGAAGAAAAAGCCAATCACCTAGTTACAACTGCATTCCAAATTTGTGTTTTTCATGTTGTTTTGTTTCTACTGTGAAATCTAGTTAACATGTCCATTTCTTCTATACTTGCTGTTGTTGCCTATGGTTTTTTGGGTGTCTAATTTTTGTAGCTGTGATAGGCAATATCACACTTATCATTCTTCCAGCATAAGTTATCTATGCCAATGGTTTTGTTTATTCTGATATAAATATTTGCAAGTAGGTTTCAGGGCATGCATTGACAACCGTTGTGTATTAAGCCGTATCATGACAAGTAATACTCTTAGTTCCAACGGATTTAAAGAATCCTTTTGAAGATTGTGTCTGAACTTATGATCATTCTCATTAGCTATGATTTCAAGTATTCCATTGATTTGATATTTTTTTGAGCTCATCTTATTTGGGTGTAAGGAAACAGGTTAATGACCCAACACCCAGAGACATCTAGCAGGAGTGAAAGCCTGACTTCTTACGGACCATGAATGGATAATTCTGGCACGGTTTTCGTTGAATAACAGTGGTTAGTCAGCCTACATTTGCAGATAGCAGCCAGTGATGGTTGTCCCAGCTGCTGGTTTAACGACCAGTTATGATAGGTTTTCTCACTGATTAAAATAAAAATAAAAATGCTTTTTTCCTTCCAAATAAGATTTTGTTTCTTCCATTTTTAAATGAGGTTCTGGACATTAAATCATAATTGCATCTAATACCCTAATATTACCTTTCTCCAATTAGTGTGGCTGAAAAATTTACCATAGTGAGACTGGGCTCTATGTAACATGTAACAGAATAAATTACACCCAATACGCTCATTAACACCAACTTACTACTATTCGCAGGTTCTTGATATTTGCAAATGATTATTCTAGCATGGTGAGATTGGACTTGATATGACCTATATACTGGGGTTTTGGAAATAGAACCAAAACTACATCTAATAACCTAATATGACCTTACTCCTATTAGTGTTGCTGAAGAATTTACTATAGTGAGACTGGGCTTAATATAAAGTATAATACAAGAAACTACACCCAATACCTTCATTAACATCACCTTGCTCCTATGACGTGTTCTCTCTATATATCAATATAACGACAGTGACCTTGCTCCTATGACGTGTTCTCTCTATATATCAATATAACGACAGTGACCTTGCTCCTATGACGTGTTCTCTCTATATATCAATATTTTACTATAGTGAGTCTGGGCTTTATATGACCTATAATCTGGTAATGCTGTGGAAGTAATAGATACTTTTTGATGTTGTCAGGGTGTAACACAATAAATGAGGTTATTGGGATTATTGAGGTTTATTGGGGTACAATAACGGTATGATGAAGTCTTGTTAAGATGGTTTAGATATTAGTAGTAACTTCAGCTTTCAAATGATTATATAAGTATATTTCATAGGTATAATGATGTATCAAAATGGATAATTATAGAGCAATGTTTATATCGGGTTTGAAAAGTTAAAAAATATTAAATATGAAATGTGTAATGTGTAGAATTAAGTAATAGCATCTCAAAGGCCTTAAAAGTAAGTTGCATGCATGGTATAAGGAAATGGAAATGTGCATGCATGGTACAAGGAAATGGAAATGTATATATGAAATGAGACATTATATATATTTATGTTAAGGATTGGACAAAAATATGTAAATAGAGAAATTTGAATAGTTAGAATGGGAAGAGACTTTGGACTTTAAATTCCAAAAGTCATCTCTCTTCATGTATATAATGATGTTCACATTAATGTAAAACATAAAATGGGGAATTAAGACATCTTGGCCTATATGGTATCAAAGCATAGGTCCTAGGTTCTAAGTTTAGGTGTTGTGGCTTGGTTTTTGTTACTTATATGTTGCAGTTGCAGCCCCTAAAAACGCTTCTCGCCATCTCAGCATGTTGTTCCCTCAGAAACGTCCCCTTTGTCAGGGCCACAACTTGTGTGTGCGTTAGACTTGTTTGTTACTCTCATTGTGCCTAGCCTGTGCCACGCTCAAGTATTTTGCTAGCTCGGAAGTTGAGATGTTTCTCTTGAAACTTTTAGGATTTACACAACCTCCTTCCCTTGTTGCACCATTCGCGACAAAGTTTAGGGCATAGAACCCTAACCCTATTTTCCACGCGACCTTGGGATGTCTGATAATTCATTTATAGGCTAGGTATCAGATCCATCACTTTACAACCAATGCCCAACACAAACCCATCACTCTCCCCTAGCATTAGGATTCAACAGTCGACAATTAACCCCCATCAATCTCCCCTAGCATTAGGATTCAACAGTCGACAATTAACCCTGTCATCCATCGCTCTCCCTTAGCATTAGGGTTCAACATTACGTTGTTAAGCCTCTCATGTCATGACATTTGACTTCTCCATTGAGTCACAACCTCTCCATTCAAACGAAATATATCCCCACACATCTCTATTATTGGCTCACTTGGACTAGGAGCTTGTAAAATTTGTATGGGTTGTCACACTACCAAATTTTGCATACTAGTGAAACGTTACCAAAGGAAAATATCCCTTTATTCTTTTTATTGGTTACTCTGGCCACAGGAAAATATCCCTTTATTCTTTTTTTTGGTTAGTTTGGCCACTGTAAGCTAGACTCGAGAGACAATTGTTAGAGAATTTCATACAATTAAATGTGGTTGCATCATGTATTTTGTACCTCTCTTCATTTATACATCTATTTTACTCATTATTTGTTTATTGTGTTGATTGGGATGTTGAGGGTTGCCATGGAGAGAAGCAAAGAGATCGAAGTAGTGTTTAAGACACTTGACGCTGAGCTTCTTCAAAGTCAAGGTCTTGATGGGTTCGATACCTGCACATCTAGTTGTTCCCAACATTTCGAAATCTATCTATGTTCTTGAACCTATGTCTATGCGTCGTAAACCACATGTGTTGTTGCAAGGCTTCTGTAAGAGTTTGCCAAAGATAACATGCATTGCCTTTTGATATGGGCATGTGTGGTTGCATCATGAGGTTAATCTAAGATGACAAATTTCTATTAAATATTCAGAGTATATAACAAAAAACTATGGACTATATAGTTGATTTTAGCCATTGTTTCAAGTTCTCATAAATTAATATTATGGATGTTTTGGGTTTGTCAATCATTTATGCGTGGTTGCATCAAGAGGTTAATCTGAGATGACAAATTTCTATTAAATATTCAGAGTATATAACAAAAAACCATGGACTATATAGTTGATTTTAGCCATTGTTTCAAGTTCTCATAAATTAATATTATGGATGTTTTGGGTTTGTCAATCATTTTCTTATGTTAAAAGTTTAGTGGCGTTTGTTCAATAGTTGAGATTGTAGTAGCTCAAAAATATTGGTAAAGATGCATTCTCTCATCTCCATTGTTGTAATACTACTTATTTACAAAGAGAACTTCCATGAAGGATCTAGAAAGATCATGCACAACCTTATCTTCAATGACTTACGAGAAGGTATTTGTGAAGGAAAAGGTGACAATGCACTTGCCAAGCCCACATCAAATAAAGAGTTAGCCATATAGGAGAATAAAGATAACAAAGCTTATGAATTGATTGTTGCTTCTTTATGTGAAGAGGTGAGGCCACATATTATTTTAATTACAAATGCGTTGAAGATGTTGAAAGATTTATATGACTCACACTTAGAGTTGGAAGTAGTTCAGTGGATGATTAAGCTCTTCAACCTAGATTTGAAAGACGGTGACCCCTTTTCCTCATTAGGGAAATTTTGAGGTTTAAAATGGGTCTTTTAATAAAAACAATAAAATAATAGTTAAAATAATAAAATAAGAGTTATAATTAAAAACAAGGAAAGAAAATTACTTTATTATTATATTTTTCACTTACCTCTTTGTAGGTTTACTCAAATGTCAAGTGTAGGGACTAATTTGATGCAAAATTAAACTCCACATACAATGAGTACCCACTCCTCATGCTTTTGAGTAGACTCACATTGGAAAAAAATTGAAAATACTTTAGAATAGACCCACTTCGGAAAAAGTGTGTTCAACACACTTTTTTCATGTATTTTCATTTTTTTTCGACCTAGGTCTACCCAAAAGTATGTAGAATGGGTACTATACTCTAATTGTCACACTGCAACCATAATCTATCTTGCACTATTGTGCCCAATTCTTCACATCATATGGTTGATACTATGCTTTCCTCTACTGCCTATGCCAAAACAACCCTTCGCTGCCGCTGGCACTAGCTAATCTGTTAACATAATTGATCAAATTCTCTTTCAATGATTCGACTACCTATAGCCATGATTAGTCTCCTTGCAATCTTCCGACGTAACTCTTCCTGCCATTTTTCCTTGGCTCTTGTCGTGAAGATGTTGCGACTTGTGTCTGGGCTCCCATCCTCCACCACTGTTGGCATCTGCCTGTGGCTATTCCATAACCCTGTCGCCCTCGACTAGATATGTTGATCGGGTGCTCTCCTCACATCAATTTTCCCGAGTCGTCAGATGTGTCAACCACCCACCCTACACACCCCCCTGTGTGAACCTTTTTTTTATCCGACTTTAAAAACTTAGCTTTTTATATATATATTTTTTTATTTTATATTTTATATATTTTTTTTCAACTAAACCGTACGACTAATTTACTTCAACCCATTTGCATGAGCATGGATGAACTTGGCCCAATGATCTTGTACAAACCTTGGCTTCCATTATTCCGAGATCATTTTTCAGAGATTCAACTCTGATACCATGTTAGTTTTCTTGCGAACCCAACACACAATATTTAATTCCTAGTAGAAAAAAACGATCTATTAAATGAAATCAAATATAAAAAACTCAATCACAATGGCACAAAGATATTTCTTCCCAACAAGTTTTTCATTAAAATAAGCCAAACTTATGTCGGCTCTCATCTTGGGATAATTACCCACCTGAGAAAATGCATGGTGCAATTAATCTGGATCTGAACCAACAAATATTCCATATATCAGTGCTTGATCTTCTCCACAGATTTGGATCTCCAACTTCTCTACACTCCCTTGAACCTAGCACACCACTCACTGAGATGTAGCTCTCAATCTTGTACTGCTGTAGTGCATATATCTCCTCATTGGCCTTGCTTTTATAACTTCACATTGAGATAAATCCCTAACACTAACCTTATTATCAAAGTGATAAATGTCTTGCCTCACTTGATATCAACGACTAAGATTGAAACTTACTAAAGTAATTTACTTCATTTTTTAGTTTCTTTTAGCTCAATAAGTCAACATATTAATATGCACTTTTCCTAAGCTAGACTTAGGCTAAGTTACATTAGCAACTTGCTCACACTAAAGTAGGGGTTCTAAGGAGAATGTGGGTGATTTCTACACGCCTAAATACAAGGCCTGTGTAAAAGTACTGATGTAGCTCTCAATCTTGTACTGCTGTAGTGCATATATCTCCTCATTGGCCTTGCTTTTATAACTTCACATTGAGATAAATCCCTAACACTAACCTTATTATCAAAGTGATAAATGTCTTGCCTCACTTGATATCAACGACTAAGATTGAAACTTACTAAAGTAATTTACTTCATTTTTTAGTTTCTTTTAGCTCAATAAGTCAACATATTAATATGCACTTTTCCTAAGCTAGACTTAGGCTAAGTTACATTAGCAACTTGCTCACACTAAAGTAGGGGTTCTAAGGAGAATGTGGGTGATTTCTACACGCCTAAATACAAGGCCTGTGCAAAAGTACCTTCTCGACTTACAAAATCCAACATGCTAACATGGATTGTAGGCAAAAAGATATAGTGGGTTTGGTTGTCTATTTTGTAAGTTACAAGTGATAAGGTCTAGGAGCAAAGGTATCAAGGGATTCAACTACCAAGAGTAATGGGCATCCACCTTCAAACTAAGGTACATCCATTGTGTTTTATCTTTTTTATTTCTCCATGTATGCATGTGTGTCATTGGGGTTAAATAGGTCTCTAGTGAACCATCTGTCATAGGTCTTGGGTAGTCCTATGGGTATAAGTACTCTGCTACTATAGAGGAAATTCTATATAAACAATAATCCTTGATTAGTATGCCATAGAGGTATGCTTTAATATTATTATTATAATCATTAGTAAAAGTTATTGAATAATTCATTTATCAATGATGTCAACTCTTAATTAACTGCATGCCACTCTGCAGGATGATCTAGAAAGAGAGAAAGAAAGAAATTATTTTTAACATCCATGAGGCTAAAGATAGCCTATGGGACAGATTGCTTCTTCATCTGCTTGATGTATTCGACCTTTTTCTATGAAGCTTCAAAATAAATTCTCCCAGCTTCTCGACAAACCCCTCGCTAAATAGATTATCCCAAGAGCTAGCTGCCAACATATCTGCATAACTTTTCCTGTTGTCTTTGAAGGCCTCACATTCTAAAATGAAATGTTTTTCTGTTTCCACTTTTCCGGAAGAACAAAAAATGCATGCTCTTTCCTCCCACACTTCCTTTGGCCTTTTCCAGCGCCTTGTTTCACAATGGAGTTGATGAGTGTTTCCATAGTTGAGGTCCCATATATTTTGATTGTGGATGTTGAGGTTTCATTGATCATGCCCTAAGTGACTTGTACTTTGAGAACAACTACTTAGCTATCGGACTAGTGACACCTCTCCCACTTCTAATGGCCCATTGTCCATTGAGATTACTCATTGTAAGAAAAATGGAAATGCACCACCTCTAGGTTTTAAGGCCATTACCTTTGAACGAGACCAATTGATACTAGAACATCTTTTTTCTTCCACCCCTTTTCCAAATAAGTGTAATAATTTATAACATTGTTTATCAATGTTCAATTAATGAAGGATCCTATTTTTATGTTACGTCCTTGTTTGCTTGGCAAAGATTTGACTCAATATCCCTTGTTTCGATGCTAACCAAATTTTAGGCATTTGATGATAGATTATGTGACTTGATAGGAATTCTAACCGATTTCTAATTTAGTAAGGTAGTAAGAGCGTTAATGATGTTGTTTTCATAACCCACATCACATGTAAGTTACTCTTGGGCCATGATTACATATATGCCATGTAGGCTTTTTTTTCTTCTTACTTTTGACCCATGACATTGTTTTCACATGAAGGATATATTGTCACCTTACATAAAATCTCATTTTGTGATCCTCATTTGTTTTTTACCTAGAGCAAGAATCTCACCCATGACATTCTTGTCATTTTTTCTTGTTGGTTGGTTGGCAAAACCTTGCAAATGTCTCGTTTCACCACCTCTACTATTTGCACAATATCCAATCACATTGAGCATAATCCTTTGGATCAAGAATCACCTTCTCTCCACTTAGGTTTGGAGATTGAATTTGTGCCATCACGCTTAATTTTAACAAAGCCACTTTATCCCTTGGCTGTGAATATAAGTTGTCCTCTTCAAAGATGATAAATATATTTGAGAGGCCATGACTTCCTTAGTTATTACTTGGGAAGATATGCAACTTGGTTGTCCTATTGATTACTTTTTAGGACCTAACTACTACACTTGCATGTCATTATATTCCATTCCCTATAGATATCATCATCACTATGAATCCTCCCTACTAACACCACCTCTTATACTTGTGGACATCATTGCTCTTACTTTGTCTGAAACTGAAGCTAACTTGCATGAGCCACTATTTGGAAATGAAATTCATTTAAGGGAGACCATAAGGGAGTTCGATTACTCTACTTCACAGTCCATTGATTTCATTGTAAAATTTTAAAATACATTCATCATATGGGCACATGGATGTGAGATTTTTTTTTTTTTTGAAACAACACCTTAAAAGTCAATCTAGTTGTATCGAATTTACAATGAAAGTTGAAGTGGATGGTAGCCTTCCCTTCCTTGACATTTTCATTATCAGAAATAAAGATGGTTCCATTTCTAACTAGGTCTATTGAAAAAAGACGCACACATAGCAATATCTCTATGCTAGTTCCCACGATCATCTTGACAGAAATATAGGTGTTCTTAACACTTTGGCAAGTAGAGATGTGAGAATTTACGACAAAGAAAATTTGGAAGAAGAAAAGACCCATCTTATGGAGGTGTTAAAAAAATAATGGAAACAAGAGACACCAAGGCATAAGGGCATTCAAAAATTCCAATAAAGGACCCAAGCATATGGACAATGTTGTCGGTAAGGTTCACCTCCCCTACATTTTGGGAACTACATACAAGGTTTCACACATTGTAAGAAAGAATAAAATTATGACCACCTTCAAGTCCATAAACACCATTCATTACCAAAAATCAAGATGGTTTCATTTCTAACAAGGTCTATCGAAGAACGACACACACTGAGCAATATCTCTATGCTAGCTCCCACGATCATCCTGACCAAGAAATAGGTGTTCTTAACACTTTGATAACTAGAGCTGTGATAATTTATGACAAAGAACATTTGGAAGAAGAAAAGACCCATCTTATGGAGGTTTTAAAAAAGAATGGATACAAGAGACACCAAGGCATAAGGGCATTCCAAAATTCCAATAAAGGACCCAAGCATATGGACAATGTTGTCGGTAAGGTCACTCTCCCCTACATTTTGGGAACTATATACAAGGTTTCCCACATTGTAATAGAGAGTAACATTATGGCTACCTTCAATCCCATAAACACCATTCATAGCCGCCTTAAATATATAGAAGCCCCATTGATCCTATGTGTCAAAAAGGTGTCTATTTAATTCCTTGCTCATGTGGAAAACCCTATGTTGGTGAAACTAGTCTCTCCATCATGACTAGGATTCAATAACACTCTACGAACATAAAACATAATCATTCTAAAACTTCCGCATTAGCCAAACATTCTAGTAAGACCAAACATCAAATTTGTATTGAAAACACCTGCATCCTTGCCAAAATAGATCATTATCACCATATAAAATTAAGGGAAACCGAATCATGCATATTATGAGGGGATGAGAGGAAAATGGTGGACGATGGTTTCTACAAAACTTTCCATGGCACAGAGACAGAAGTGGCAGACCTTTAGAATCAAGTTGTCATACTTCAAGCGTGGGCTTAGTTGATCTGACAGAAACAAACAATGGAAATTTCGATGGGGGAGGCCACATGGCCTCCCCTACAGGCAGCAACACTGGAAACAGGCTGTACGGGGACGAAAATGAACAACCCTTAACCGAGAGCACGAAATAGCCATCAATCCAACTTGCACAACTGCAGGAAGCAGAAGATCGGAACAAAGGAAAGGAGCACACCTCCACGGTACCTGATGAACCAAAGAAGGCAATGTCTTCCACATGCAAGCCTATTGCAGCGGAACGCCCTAAGATCGATCTACCCAGCCATAGAATCAATGCTCAAATCTAATATATGAAAGATTATGCGCTTATAGGTAAATTCATAGGCTACTGGCCAACTGAGAAAGCCCTGCAAGGATGGATAGCCTCCAAATGGAAGCCAAAAGGGAATGTTACCCTTCAGCTAGGCCCTAAAGGTTTTTTTATGACCATCTTCAACTGTATTGAAGAGAGAAACCGCATTCTTAACGGAGGTCCCTATTTCTTCAATGCCACAGGTCTATATCTAAGAGATTGGATAGAAAGATTTAACCCAGACAAGGAAGACTTTAGTTGGGCATCAGTCTGGATTCGCATGTACTCCTTAATTTTGGAATACTGGGATGAAGAATCACTCAAAGCTATCGGCAACGGGCTAGGAGAGTTCATAAAGATTGCAGAGGAAACAAAGCTCCGCCGATACACATCTTATGCTCGCATATGCGTTTACACGCGGCTCGACAAAGCACTCACAGACTCGGTAAGTCTCCTTCATGATGAATTTGAATGGATTCAACCCATAGATTATGAACATGTGCCCTTTAGATGCAGGAAATGCCATGCTCATGGATATTTATACCGTGACTGCCCCCTAAATGCCTCTCCTAAACCCTCAGACCATTTGGAAAAATCTGACTCTGAAGGGTTCACCAAATTCCCAAATAGAAAGAAGCATACCAAAAAACAACCCCATGGACCAAAAAACACCATGCCCACCTCTGTGGCACCATCCACTAGCAACAATTTTGATCTTCTATCAAACCTAGATATGCTAGAATTAGATTCTTCCAAAATGGTTAAGACAACCTCCGTACTAACCTCTAAGTCATCTGTTGTACCCATTCCCAATGCTTTTAGTCAACCTCCTCTGGGGAATAACTCAGAGCAGCATCTAGCAGCTTCTCAACCTACCCCCCTTCAAGAAGAAGACAAAGCGATGTGGTCTGCAAAAGGAATGGACATTGACAACTTTATGATAGACCCACTCAAAACAAACCACAGTAGGGCTGAGAGTAGTCAACAAAGTCACATTAAAGAAGAGCCAGAGAGCTTCGATCTAGGAGACCTAGACATCATTGGTCTCCAACAAGCTTGTAAAAAGAAAGAGTTCGACAAAATACCGAACATGCAACTCGAAAATATGGAAGTAGTACTCTCAAGAGTACACTAGCAAAGAACCTTGGGCATACTACAAGGAAGCAGCAGGGATGGGAAACACACCACCAAAGATGGAAAGAAAAGGGGCAGAAAGACAGATTTACAACGCACCATCCTCATTGGGGAAATTTTAGTGGAGTCTGGCAGGTGCTCCAAGCTGACCAAATATTACAGATCATTACCAACTGGTCAACCATGAAGCTCATCTCATGGAATGTAAGAGGACTCAACAGTCCCGAGAAATACAAGATGATCAAAAACATGATTCAACGTGAAAAACCCCATTTACTCTTCATGCTGGAAACAAAATGTAACAATAGCACATTAGATTCTATTTGATCCAAAGCTTGGCCGGGATGCCAAACTGTTACGGTAGATGCATTTGGAGCATTGGGAGGGCTTGCTATAGCCTGGAATACGCAAAACATTTTACTCACAGACTTTCATGCCTCACATCATGTCGTCCATGCCACATTTCACATCATAGGAACCAACATACATGGTCATTTGACAAATGTATACTTCCCTCAAAATTCTGTGCAAAAGAGTGCGCTGCTAAAAACATTGGAAACTCTCAATTCCACAAGAAGCCATCCACTTTCGATCACAGGAGGTGACTTCAATATGATTATGAGACGGGAGGAAAAAAAGGAGGCAGAGTGAAATTGGACAGTGAAAGTAGAGGCTTCAAAGACTACATACAAAATAACTGGCTAATAGATTTACCATTTGTTAATGGTCTTTTCACCTGGAATAATAAAAGGTCAAGCTCTCAACAAATCACATCTAGGTTGGATAGATTCCTAATCTCAGGTAACTCAGTACACTTGGGAGGTGACATTACTGCTTCAATTCTCCCCCTAGTAGGCTCAGATCACTAACCCATTTCCCTTCAATGGACAAGACCTGGAGACTCAATCAGGAAACCATTCAGATTTGAAAAATTCTGGCTCACCCACCCAGATTTCAAAAATATAGTCAATTCATCCTGGGATAACTTCCCCCCTTATGGAGGCTCAACTCTGTATCAATTCCAACAACGGCTAAAGCATCTCAAAAAGAAAATCAAGCACTAGAATCATGCTACAACAGAAGATCATTGAAGGAGGCAAAACCAAGGCATTGGAAAGTCAAGAACAAGTTCTTCTCACGCAGCTAGAAGAAAGAAGGAAGCAAGAGGAAATGCTCTGGAAACAAAAATAAAGAATCAGATGGCTAAGAGAAGGTGAAAGATACACCAAATTCTTTCATCGCACTATGATCCAGAGAAGAATGAATAACACCATTGCACATCTTCAGAATCAACAGGGAGTACGAATGGAGAAACATGAAGACATCGAGAGAGAGCTCATCAACCATTTCAAAACGGTACATCAAGAGCCGCCAACAGATATACAACCTGCTATAAACGAAATTCTCCATCATATTCCAAAACTCATAACAGAAGAGCACAATCAGCTCTTACTGCGATCAGTTACTATGTTGGAAGTAGAATCAACATTAGCTCAACTAAAAGATGGGAAAGCTCCTGGACCTGATGGCTTCACGTCGAACTTCTTCCATCACTTTTGGGATCTTATCAAAAATAAGGTATGGAAGGTGGTAGAAGAATCCAGAACTATGCATTTGCTTCTTCCTTCTCTCAATGCAACATTCATAGCTCTCATCCACAAAGAAGATCAGCTGAGCACTCTGGACAAGTTCAGACCCATCGCTCTTTCCAATGTCATATACAAAATCATTTCGAAGGTCATCGCCAACCGTCTCAAACTGCTTCTCCCACTCCTCATTTCGCCGGAACAATCAGGCTATGTAGAAGGGAGACAAATTCTGGATGGCATAATCCTGACTCATGGAATCATACATTCCTTGAAGAGCAACAAACAAGCATGCATGCTTCTTAAAATTGACCTATCTAAAGCCTTTGACAAATTAAATTGGACTTACATAAAAAAATGCTTACTTCCTTTGGCTTCAACCCAACCTGGGTTAGGTGGGTTATGAATCTCATTTCATCCACCTTTTACTCTATCTTAGTTAATGGTGTCCCATCTAGTCCCTACTCCCCCTCAAGAGGAATTCGTCAAGGCGATCCATTATCTCCCTTCCTTTTTATCCTCATGGCAGAAGGTTTGGGATGCCTTATAAAGCATGCTGTTCACTCCCACGACCTCAGAGGCATCTCTGCCCATGGAACCTCTGCCATCACTCATCAGCAATTTGTGGACGACAATATGCTGTTTAGACACCCCTCTGTTCATGAAGCTCATTCTTTTAAGGTTTTGCTAGACACGTTCTCAATGGCCTCAAGAATCACAATAAACACTGCAAAATCTCAAATTTTCTTCTTCCATACTTCCCCTGCAACCCAAAGAAGCATTGCCAGAATCATAGGCTTCTCACAAGCCAAACTTCCATCTAAATACTTGGTTGCTCCTCTGATAGATTCGGCCTTAAAGCATACATCCTGGAAGCACCTCCTTGAGAAAATTGAAGGTTGACTATCGTCTTGGACTTACAGAGCTCTCAACATGGCAAACATGCTTATTTTGATAAAGGCGGTTTTGCAATCTATGCCTCTGTATCTTTTCTCAGTTATCGTAGCACCGAAATAGGTGCTCAAAAAGATAAAAGACCTGCAACACAACTTTCTTGGGGGTTGGTCAGGGCAAAATCACAAATGGGCTCTAGTAAAATGGGCAATAGTTTGCACACCAAAAAAGCAGGGAGGTCTGGGGCTATGAGATCCTCAACACATCAACTCTTTGATGGGAGCAAGATTATGGTGGCAATGGGTGTCAAGCCCACACAAGCCCTGGGCCCAACTATGGACTGAAAAATATGCAAATAATCGACCGCAGGAAGAGCTAATCAGAATTACCAATACAGATACATGCTCTCTAATTTGGAATGCAACCAACCAGCATAAAGGGTTAATACAATAGCACAGCGTCTGGGAGATTCGCGATGAGAGAAGCACGAGATTTTGGGCTGACTCATGGCAACAACGCCCTAAAATATTAGAAATCCTTCCCCTTCAAAATCCTGACAACAATAACATCAACCAAACTGATCAAGTCTCTAAGCACTGGACTCAAGATATCAGTCAAGGCTTCAAGCAACGGAAACCAACAGAACAGATAATACAACAAGAAACATAAGACTACTACAAAGATTTGGACAAGGAGCTCACTAGCAGGAAAATCAGATGTACAAATGGAAAAGATGTTTTGAGATGGGGATACAATCCGAGGGAAATATACACAACAAAAGAAGCATATATGCTGATGCTCCAAACACAGGAACCAACAGATCCTGTTTGGACACGCTTATGGACTACTGGAATATGGCCCAAGGTCTCTACCTTCACTTGGCTATTATATCATCAAAAAATCCACACTTGGGACAATCTAATTAAAAGAGGATTCCAGGGACCCTCATACTGTCCTAACTGCAAGAAACAAGGAGAAACTATTCAGCATCTCATGGATTCTTGCCACATGGCCAACTAATTATGGGAAAAACTCACCTTTATGTGTCAACGACCGTGCAGAATATCGGGGGATATCAAAAGCACCATTCGCAACTGGGCCCCTGCTCCATACAACAACATGCTTCTAAACACTCTCTAGACAATCCTCCCAGGCTTATTTTTCTGGACAATTTGGAAGTAAAGGAACAAAAGAATCTTCAAAAATAAAAGCACTCCATTGGAAATCATCTGGAACAATTTATGCCAGAACATTTAAGAAACCCTGACACTCCAACAATGGAAAGCAGAGTACCTCCCCACTCAGGCACAAGAACAGTATTTGGGAAAACTGGAAAATTCGGATCCTGCAGGCTCAAAACGATCACAACAAAGCCACCATCATCACCAAGCAACCCTCACATTGGAATCCCCCTCACATAATGGTGATCAAACTAAACTTTGATGGGGCCTCAAAAGGCAACCCAGGCAAAGCAGGACACAGAGGAATATTCAAAAATCATGCAGGCAAACCTCTACTATTTTACTTTGGTTCAATTGGTTGGGACACAAATAACTCAGCAGAACTGGAAGGATTATGGCAAGGTATGAATCTAGCTCATCAACATAACTTCTATCCTGTTATAATAGTAGGGGACTCTCAAATTCTCATCAACATGGTTACCCAAATACAAATGGGAACCCCGACCTCGAAAGTCGCCATCAGCTGGAGACTAGCGGCCCGTCTATAACTAATAGAGCAATGGATGAAAAATAGAAAAGCCACCACTTTCATTCACGTCAAGAGAGAGAGCAACAAGGTTTACGATCAATTGGAAAACATAGGAGTCAAACATGATCAGGTACTCCATTCTGGAACCATCAACATTTTAAATGACCAAACTCAAATACAAGATTGCACTGACCTGGGGCACAAGGAAGCACAACTCCCGGATGCGTGTGCACATCACAATTAATAGAATGGCAGCAGAACGGGACGACAAATGGCCTTGCCACATGGCCCTCCGTAACCTTGCACACCAATCTGTAAATTGCATTAGCAATGGCCATAAACGGCAATTAAGTCGGCACTGTCTTCAAACCGACTGCATCTACCTGCCTCGGCTCGGCTCAGTGACGACCTCTGATGATTTTACTTCCACTGCCCCAGTCTCTAATCCCCTGCCTCTGCATTGCTAATGTCCTTTGGCAACATCGGAACCAAGCTCTCGCACTGCTATGGGCAGGCGCTGCAACATCCTTTGCTGCATTAATCTCGGCTCGGGCATTCATTTTACTCAAAGCTTGGTCTATAATTTCATCTTCCACCCTGCGTCTACAGCTAATCCTTCCTTTGAGCCGACCTATGAACCTGCTACGCCCTCTCTTCACTCTGAGCCATCTCCCTTCAGTGTTTCTCCTACCCCTGTTGTCAATATGCCCAAAACTCTCCATTGAATGCGTAGTCGCAGAGGGGGTAGTAGAGGCAGATTGACCCATTCTCCTCTGTCTTCGGCCTTTGACACTTCCTTCCCTTTGGCTCAACTGACCTCAGGCCGATACCCAATTACCCGCAGTGGCAGAAACCGCTCACGTCCTCTCTACCTCCACTCGACGCACCATGACTTGCCACCCAATGAAATTCCCTCTAGTTCTCATCCGTCCCTCTGCTCAACCCAATTCATCTACCGCTGCTCCCTGAACCAACCCATCATTACCGCCACCATCTCCATTACCTTCCACGAGGAGGAGCCAACCACAACCGGTGGAAGCCATACCAACGCGGAGCCTGCCAGGGTCAAAAGGAGCACACACTGCGTTAGGGCGAAGTAGGACACTCCTCCGGACAAGCAAACTGGGGAGGAGAAGGACCATGACCATCAAGTAGACGACAACATGGATCCTTACAGATGTTTTGTTGTGGATGAACACCCGGAGCAGTGGGAAGACGAAATAGGTGAAACACAAGCAAAAGACGACATGGATGAATACAAATGTTTCATTGTCGAGGAACACCTGTCGCCGCTGCACAATACCTAGCTTTCCAGCATGCAACCTGGCTGGCCACACAATTCGCCACGTGGCTTCGAGTCTTAGGTTCCGAGAATTATGGTTTTTGATTTTTTTGGGGTTTTTAGGAAAATTTGCTGTCATATGGTTAATTTGATGCTTTTTTTTTGTTTTTATGAAAAAATGGTTAAATACTATGTGTAATTGCTGGTTTCCCCTGCGTGGGCAGCAAGATAACACCTGCAACTTTATTTTTGAACTGGATTGGTTTCCCATTATGGGCAGTCCAGACCTTGTTTTGCTAGTTTTTGGCCCAAACTATGGCATGGACATGCAAAGGCTATGGCCTCAGTGTACCATTATGTTTCTGTAATAGTATTTGGCATAATTTAGAAAAAAAACTAAGGGAAGCCATCGAAATAGGGAAGCACCCTAATAACCTTAATAGAGATAAAGGATGGAAAATTAGTGAGAATTGGATTCCTACTTTGACTTCCAATTCTGTCTCTAACGGACCCCTCTCCCTTTCCTCTTTTGTTTTAATTCTTATATTTAACATTACTTAAATTTAACCTCCTCTCAAACTGCATAGTACCTTTATATTTATAATCATCTTCTTCATACCTTTAGTTATATTAATAATTAAATCATATTTAACATTAACACTTTCTATTAATAACAATGACACTTTATACACTAATGCTTTATACATAACATTAATACTTTATATTAATAATTACTTTACATTAATAAGTAGTTTGTCTATTAATATTTAATATTTCAACATTAAAATTAATGATTAATATTTGAAAGACCTCATTTTGAGATATTACCATATAAATTCTCCTATTAGGCTTTTTAGTTTTTCTTTGTCATCATTCTTTAGGGTTTCATCTTGTCGTCACCCCCTCATCCTCCTTAGGCTACTATACATATGTGTTATCTTTTGTTGAATCATATTTTCATATCTTTCGTTCATCCTAATGATGAACCACATGTTGGTTCGAAATGTCGAAAAAAAACAAAATTGTTTGCGATGGATCCATAAAAAAATGCCCAACATCTTCAATTCTTATATATTTTAGGCTTCTGCGATCTGCATTTTGTGTGGCGATATCCTTTGGATTCATCGCATTCATGTTTTTGTAATCGACGTTTCGAACCAATCTCTGTAGTTCATCATCAGGATTTGATGAGTGAATAAGTCAAAGATTAATGGGGTAATAAATAGAGGAGAGGTTTGAGATGGGAAAGCATGGAGCCGACATGTTTGATAATGCTATGAAACATATTTACTTTAATTAATTGATTTTATTATTAAATTTTTATTTTTATTGATGATTATTAGACTTTTTTGATAATTGCATTTTTAGTTGTTGATTAAATGATGAAAGTTAAAAGTAAATTTTATGACCTGATGTTATTAATGATGGTCAACTAATTATGTGTTATCTTCAATTGTTGTCAACAATCACCATTTTTTTCCACCTATAGAGGATACATTTGATCAAACTTACATATCCATAACCATTAATGTTGTTACTATGCATAATATTGTTAAAGAGTTTGAAGTTTCACATATTTCGGTAAATTTTATAGCTCACAAAAAATATCATAATATTTTTTGGTGTTACTTTCTAGTTGTGGAACCTTGGGTTGTCCTTTTTGGTTGCTGGTTCATTCTTAGTCAAGGTTGGATTTGTAAGATTTATTTCTAAAATGACATGTGTGAGTAGGAATCTCCTACTTTGGTCTTGAATATAAACATTTTTTCACCATATTGAAACTTAAGATCACCCTAGTTGGAAGTTTGAAATTGGTGCATAAGGCTAATCCACTTTTTCTCTTGTGCACATGCCTAATGATTAAGACTTCTTATGGTGGGTTTAGAGTAATAGCTCTTTTCCTTTTGGAACCCATTCTCAGAAATTTCCTTTGATTTTGGGAGCCCTTCTAGATTGAGACTACATTATGAATTGCATTGTGCTTTCTTATTTATTTCTTTTGTCTGTTAATTTTTCAAGGATCTCCTAAATATGATAATTACTTCTTATGATTTCTTACATTAATATTTATTGTATTCACATTTATCATAAAGAAATTACATAGAAGATATCAATAGTAGAAAATAAATGCCAGTAGGATCATAAAAAGACAACCAAACAAGAAACACAAGAATTCTACCTTGGGAAAACCAACTTGGGGGAAACCCAACAACCTTTTCCTTAAAAGAAATCATTTAGTTCAACAAGAGATACATCAAATCCTTCAATTCAAAATAAAGGTCAAACTGACCATGAACAAAACTAGGTCAGACCTAGTCAACAATAAGTAGCCTCATTAACTCATTTTGATGTGTCTCTGAGATTTCGACCTCCATTAGGGAATTAGGTTTGCCTCAAATTTATTCTTTCCTCATATTCATCCTTTTAGAGCCTCATATTCTCCTTTAAATAACCTTAGAATATATCCTTGACATGATCCATTTTTTTCTCAATGGAGGAGGCTGAATGGCCTTTATATAGAGATCTAGGAAGCCTGAATAGACACATCTCTAGGGTTGGGCTGACTTGGAGCCGACCTTACATTTTGGAGGAAAAAATTCATAATTTGAAAATTTAAATTTCCCTCTTTTTGAAGCTAACATGAAGAAAATGTCTTGAATTTATCATTACATTATTCACAAGGCTAAAACAATAATTATAAAGACCAACCATAGCTACAAAATTCAATACTCCCTCTTAGCTAAGGAGGTATTCATAATGACTATCAATATATTTTCTCTAGGAGAAGGTTGAATGATCTAGCTATGTTGATGTATCTATCCAATACCTATGGAAAGCATCCTGCATTAGCATCATGCTAAAAAATGTCACTTGGAGCAATTCACCAATTATCCAAGTCATCACTTGGAACCCGGTCAACACTTGTGACCTATGGTGAAACCATGGGCTATTACCATTCTTGCATGCTAATTGAATGATAAATCTTCTTTCTGATGCTAAAGGCACTCACTCGCCCATCTAGGGAGCACTTTGAGCCTTGATGCTTTCTGGGCCATTCTCCCTAGCCACATTTTGTGGCCCTTGGACAATACTTTGACTTGTCTATATCTTGACTGAAGGAGAATGTATGCCCCTTGATGCTACAACATCAACACTTCCTCTAACCGAGGAAAATATTCTCAACCACTCCAGCTTGTCCTTGAAGTATACAAACTTCTCAAGCTTGTCCTTGAAGTATACAAATTTCTCAAGCTTGTCCCTAAAGTGTACAAACTTCTCCTTGGGACGAAGGCTTTGTGAGAATGTCAGGAACCTGCTCGGCTATAGAAATGCATTGGAACCTCACTTCTCCCATTTGTAACATGTCTTGGTACTTGATCTCAATTTTCTACGACTTATAATCATGGTCGTCTCACGCACCTGATGAAACAGTCCCACGAGCAATTACTAAAGCCACACTTCTTCTCAACTCACCAAACTAGCTGCAATAGACTTAGTCTCTGCAGTACTAAGTGCAATAAATGTCTTCTTCCTACTCAAGCATAATCCAAACCGAATCATCATCGTGATGTGCTCTTCCTATATTCAACACTCTCTTCCCAATCTAAATTTGTAGATCCCTACAACTATACTTCTAAATTCACATCTAATTGTACCATGCAGGTACCTCAACACATGTTGTGCCACAACTACTTTATGGTCACCTTGACTGGGTGCTCCCTTTGGCACTGAAATGGATCCTGTTGTGGAAATCCTGGCTTCTCCCTCTACCACTTAGCTTCTATATATTAGTTACCAAGGAAGTGGCCATGGATTGGATGTCCATCATCCCAAATCTTTGAAGGATCATGACAACATGCTTACCCGAATTCTGCCACAATTCTAGTTCTATGAAGTAAAGTATCCAACCAAGATCCTTCATCTGAAACTCAGAAGTCAAATCCTTCTGACATCAAAGTAGGACTTGACTGCTCCCTTTATCAAGAAGGAAAATCCTCTTGCCACTGTTTCTCCCATCAGAAACAAGTCATATCATAACAAGATCAACTAGGACTTATTAGATATCCATCTATCCAAGAATACCATGCCCAAGGTTCGTACACCACCTTCTTTTGAAATAATTAGATTTCTTCTCATGTACCTCAAATCCCTAAGGTAGCTCTATGTACACTTCTTCTTCCTCAATTAGTCCATTGAGGAAAGTGATCTCCGCATCCACTTGGTGCAGTTTTCAAATACATAATAATAGTTCTAACACAAGTGTACCTCACAATTGGAGTAAACGTCTTGTCATAACCTTCTCCCTCTTTCTAGGTGAACCTTCATGAATCTTGCTTTGTACTTCTCTAGGTTTCCATCTACTGCAATTGATCTTGTAGACCCACTTTGAAGTCGTTTCTAATTTCCCACACATATTGGCACAATATCCATTATGAAATTCTTAAAACTTATTAATTTTCTTGCTCCTTCTGAACTAGAAGATCTTCTGCTCATCTGGCATGGTTTTAGATGTCAATACAAATTTCTCCTTGAACATAAATAATTATGGATGAGTTTATGTTCGATCCTTAGAGAATCCTTTTGTCACAACTTTGCTTTGTTCTTCCTGATGCTTCCATTAACTGCCAAATCTTGGAAACCTTCATAATGTACCTGCAACCCTCATTAAGAAGCCATGGAATAAACAATTATAACCAATCAAATGGAAACAAAGACAAGAGGCTCACTAATCATAAAAATATATTCATCAAGTAGGAAAGATATGAAGTACTTATCTTTTGAGAAATGAGGGGAGTTTGATAGCTCCCAACTCTTAATCATTTCTTTCTTGTAGAAATCATTGAAATTCACATGTAAATTCATCAACCTTGTCCTCATCATCAACTTCCTTCCTTGCAAGAGCTAGGGCTTCTTCTTTCAACGAAAACATATATCTAGGTTTAGCTCTAGGGTTTTATACCCAAATCATAGGGATTCCTTATCCTTCAAGATTAATCTAAGGTTTACAAAACCTAGGGCTACCAGATATTCCAAGAAGGGCGCATAACACAAGTGTTCTTATTTATCTTCTTAGCTCCATATACATCTTATACAATATTTAACATGATTCTTTGCAGCTGCCCAAACAGGTCTAAATGTGAGTTCTCAATTTAAACTTGGCCCTGCAACTCATATTTCTAGAGATCATTCACGAAATGCTTCATCTTATTCAAACTCTTGCATTATGCTTCTTTGGCATTGTAGAGAAACAACAACTTTGAAAATTTTATGAGCCTTACAGACAATCATCTGGTGCTTGTACAAACAATTGAAGCCACAACTGCTTTCTAGAAATATCTTTCAGTCATATAAGATATATGTGGCATTAGAGGCTTAGATCTCAAAAAATTCAATGCTTCTACCTTTGAACACATATAGTGTAGCATAAACAAATAAATATCCCTTCAATCCAATATGATTTCAGTATGCCAAAAATTCTCAGTATAGGTGTATGGAACACACTCTTGGTTCAAGACTTATTATGCCTTTGAGCCACAATCCGAAAAATTCATACTATAGAAAAACAAATGTATAAGTGATCTCACAACATATTCCTAAAGTGAATGCCATCAAGGTATTGTGTAGTGATTGTATCATTGTTCAAGAAAAGTGCCATCTTGAAGAATTCAAGAACATCAAGGATTTATTTCAGTACCATCATTAATGATATGATCAATAACAACACTATTGTCAAATTCGAACATCCTTAAAGTCATCCTCATCGACCAAAATTTGTTGGCACCATATAAAGATAACCACATCTCTAACACAACCAAGACATTTGGATTAAATCCATTAGAGGCACAAGGTAAACTTTGATATATCTTAACTTGTTGATTCAAAGGAAAGACATATCTTCAAATTGTGAGCATGAGAATAACTCTCATACACTTCAAGGCTTTCAAAAATCGAAGCGAAAATATCAATAAGGGTCTTCCCTTTAACTAAGAAAAAGCAAGAATATTATCTTAGTAAAATCCCTATCCCTAAGAGAATTCGACAATCCTTATAATACTCATCATTTTTCCCATAAGGTGCAATCTTGGAATCAATCACAAATTTCACCTCTATAGGATGCAAAAATATATCCAAGTACAAATCCATAAATATATTAACATCATACCAATGATCATATATGTAATCAATCTCTCCACAAATCTACAAGACATACACTCAATGCTGGAGATTGGCTCTATTTGTAACAATCATTGAAAATGATCAAGGTTGTCAATGTTGTAAACCCTTGTGTAAATAAACTTAGTAGACCACAGATAAAGGTGAGTCTTCAGGTTGGTTTCTGAGGCTCCTTGGTCCTCCTAAGGTCTCTCGGTCTCCTATAACATACCTTGAGACCTTCTCGGCTTACTATGACAGACCGAGGCCAACCCTGAGGCCTCTCAACATTGTTGACCTACAAGAGGTTAAAGCAAGGCATTTTTGCCTAATTTATGGATTTACCTTAAGAAATATTTGCACAACCTGTTGATGAACTTCGACCCTCCACAACAGACTAAAATGAGGCTTGATAGGTCTCATTCCAAGGCTCGACACTCCTCTCCTGTACATAGAACAAAGAAAAACTTCAAACAAGATTTTCCGTTCCTTTTCATGGGCTAGACAGACCCTTGTTAGGGCACAAATTACACACAATACTTAGGTGCCATCTCTTCTTAAAGTTGCCTTGAACATAGCACTAACTTGACTTATCTCCTAAGAGATTTTTTGCTAGCTTCCTAGGCTAACTCGACTTCTCTTTGACCTTACACATTCAATACTGCTCTTCAACCATAGCTTTGATACCATGTTGATTTTTAAAGAATATCCTAATATGATAATTACTTCTTATGGTTTCTTACATTAATCTTTTGTGTATTCAAATTTATATCATAAAACAAACTATTACACAAAAGATCTCGACTATAGAAACAAAATTCCAGTAGGATCATAAAGTGACAACCAAACAAGAAACACAAGAATTTTACCCTGGGAAAACCCACTTGGGGGAAAACCCAACAACCTTTTCCTTAGAGAAATTGCTCAGTTCAACAAGATATACATCAAATCCTTCAAGTCAAAATAGAGGTCAATTTTACCATGAACATAACTAGGTCAAACTTGGTCAACAATAAGTATCCTCATAAACTCATTTTGCTATACCTCAGAGATTTTGACCTTCATCAGGGAATTAAGTCTGCCTCAGATTTCTTTATTCCTCGAATTCATCCTTCTAGAGCCTCAAATTCGTCCTTTAAATAAGCTCAGAAGATATCCTTGATGTGATTTGAATTCTGCTCAATGGAGGCGGCAAAATGACCTTTATATAGAGATTAAGGAAGCCCAAATAGAGACATTTATAGGGCTAGGCTGACTTGGAGTCGACCATTAGAGAAATTTTGAGGTAAAAAATGGGCCTCAAAACAATAATGTACAACAAAAATCAACTTTATAAGAACCAATAGGATTCAATATGACGATGTCAACCATGGGGGATGATTCACCATTTTTTGGAGTAAAAAGGTAAAAAAAGATAAAAAAAAAATTATTTTTTCAACTTATCTCCCTACAATTTTACTCAAATTTCGAGTAAGAGAATTCATTGGATACAAAATTTAATTTTGCATCCAAGGGATACCCATGTTTCATGCTTTCAATGAGCCTTAATACACTAAAATGTGAAATACATGAAAAAACATGACATCAATGGACCCTACTACACAAAAAATGTGAAATACATGAAAAAACGTGATGGCAATCATATTTTTTTAATTTATTTCACATTTTTCGTATAGTAGGGTCCATCAGAAGTATGCAACATGGGTACTCCTTGGATGAAAAATTAAATTTCACATCCAACGAGCGCTCCCACTCAAAATTTGAGGAAAATCGTAGGGAGATAAGTTGAAAAATTAATTTTTTATTTTTTCCCTCCAAAACTTGATGAGGTAATATAATATTATATTATTATTTCCACTATTGTTTTATAATATTCCTTAGGAGGCCCATTTTAGACCTCAACATTTCTCTAATGCTTACATTTTGGAGGCAAAAATTCATAATTTGAAAATTCAAATTTCTCTATTTTTGAAGCTAACATGAAGAACATGTCTTGAATTTATTATTACATTTGTTTGAAAGGCTAAAAATTATTTAAGAAGACTTACCATGTGACTGCAAAATTAAACAGTTTCCCCATCCCAACCACTTATTCAACAATTTGTTTCTATAGAAACATGCAAATTATCACTGCTAGATAAAGCAATTACAAGATGTTCCCAATTTTGTGGTCCATTTGCTACACTAATTCCTTTACCTATACATGAATGAATTGCAAGAATAAACACACACACAAGATTTGCATAGAGTTAGCTACCTTTATCCATCTAGCCAAAACATCATGTCCAATACATTTCATCTAGCCTTATGTGTTTCTTGAAATGTGTGAAAATTTCTAAACATAAATTCTCTCACTGCAACAACTGATTTATTTCACCTACTTATTATTCCCAATAAGTTATTTATGAAATCCCTTCAGTAAATATTAAAATAAATTCTACTACGGATATCACACCATTAGACAAAAACAAATATATGCACAAGAGTCAATCACATCAACATAATTATTTTTGGACAATTGTCCCTGGAAAAACCCAACACGAGAAACCAATGCGACAGAGGAGGGTTTTATTAATCTTCAACAACAATCACTTTTACAGAAAAATTATCATAGACACAGGGAGAAAACACTTGAGACTTTTCTCTAAGACTTTCTGACACCCTGGAGAGCTTCCCTTCTCTAATGCGTCAGCCTTGTGCCATTCTATGTGGCTTTGCGCAACTTTGGTCCCTTTCAGTGTCATCCTTGCGTCTCCCTTTGCGCTGTCTCTCAGAGTCCTCGTGTCACTTCTTCTGAGCTCCCTGGTTGCTGCTCATCCCCCCTTTTCCTCCACCCTGCAACTCTCCCTCTGAAATCGATCTCCTTCTCTCTGATAATTGATTTTCCTTGGGATATTGAGTATCTACTGGTGTGTCTCCAAATGACCCTCAAGTCTTCTCTTATAATTTTCCTGTTGATGAATCAACAACTGAGATTAAGTCCCTAATCAATAGGTAACATTAAAACAGATTTGATCCTCATCTCTTAGAAGCTTCTCATCCTTATCTTTATTAATACCCATTAATATTTTTATTTTCCTAAGTTTAGACTTAGGAACCCATTAAAAATATTAATTATTTTAATAACTCCTCATATGGATGGAATTTCTCAAAACTATTTATGGGTCTTGGAGATCTCATGTGCGTTAGCCTCTCCTCCAAATTTCAAGGCTAGAGCACATCCAATGCCACCAAAAATCAACACTCCCTCTTAGCAAGGAATGTGCTCTAGTAATGCTCCATCACTGAAACATCACACTAATCCTCCACACCATACCTGTGATGATGCTTGGCCTTCAGACTTACATCATCTGTACTGCTGCTTCCTGTATTGCTACCCATGACACTGCCATTGTCACTGCTACATCTGTACTGCAACTCCCTCTCAATCTGCTGCATCTCGCTGCCCATAACACTGCCACTGCTAATTGCTGTACTGCAACTTCTGATACTTATCCATTATTGAAATGGATTCTTTACCATCCCCATATTCTCCCTGAAATGAACAAACTTTGTTCTTCCTAGAGCCTTGGTGAGGATGTATGCCACCTGTTCTCCTGTAGGAGTGTAGCTCAACTATACTACTCCTTGTTGGACACAGTCTTTGACAAAGTGACACCTGATATCAATGTGCTTCGACTGATCATGAAATATTGGATTCTCAGAGAGCTTGATGCGACTTTGATTATCACACATGATCCTGGTCGCTTCCATCCTTCTACTGAATAGGTTCACAAGCAATTTTCTAAGCCATATGGCTTCGCACGAAGCTGTGCTAGCAACCATATATTCTGATTCTGCTGAGATCAGAGCTATGGATTTCTGTTTCCTACTGCACCAAGAAGTCATCCCCGATCCAATGTTGAAACAATACCTAGTGGTACCTTTCCTATCTATTGAACTTCCAGCCCAATCTGTGTTAGTGAACCCACTCAGCTTGATGTCATTGCCTCTGGTGTACAATAGTCCATGCTCGACTCTTCCTTGTATATACCTGAGAACATGTTTGGTTACTGCCCAATGCGTCCTCTTTGGTTCCATCATGAACTGACCGAGGGTGTTGTCAGCATAACAAATGTCTGGCCTAGTATTGACTAGATACATCAAGGATCCTATAAGCTCCCTGTACAAGGTGGGATCAACATCTTTGTCTTCTGATGCATCAATCCTATTCCATTTGGTGATCATTGGAGTAGCCATAGGCCTACAGTCCTACATCCTAAATCTCTTCAGGATTTCTGTAGCATATCTCCCTTGCCCAAGGAAGATCTCACCCTTCTGCTACCAAACTTCCAACCCCAGGAAATAATGCATCTCTCCCAAATCCTTCATGTCGAATTCTATGGCTAGATTCTTCTTACAATCCTCGTTGAACTTGGATGATCCTATCAGGAAGAGATCATCCACATATAATACTAGGAATAGAGGTTCATTCTCTACAACCAGATAGTAGAGATTGAGATCTACATCACTCTTGACGAACCCCATCTTCTGCAAGTAGCCATCAATTTGACCATACCATGCTCTAGGTGTCTGTTTAAGCCCATACAAGGCTTTTTTTAATCTGCATATATGAGATTTCTTCTCATGTATCTCAAAGCCTTTTGGCTATTCAATGTATACTTCCTCTTCTATTACCTCGTTCAAGAATGTCATCTTGACATCCATTTGATGAATCTCCCACCCCATCTAAGCTGCAAGAGATATAACGGTTCTAATAGAAGTACACCTGGCTACTGGGGTGAAGGTCTCTTCGTAGTCTATTCCTTCCTTATGAGCATACCCCTTAGCAACAAACCTGGCTTTGTATTTATCCACACTACTATCTGTAGCATATTTGATCTTGTAGATCCATCTCGAACCTACCAATGATCTGTCCTGAGGAATAGGCACCAGTTCCCAAACATCATTCACCATTATAAAGCTTTATTCCTCCACCATCATATCCACCCATACTTGATGCTGAACGACCTCCTAAAAACTGGAGGGTTCCCCAACCTGAGCTACTAAGTCCTGGTATCTGTCTGGCTCTCTCTGCTCCCTTTTACTGTTTCTGGGTGCACCAATGAATTCTTCTGCATCCTGCAGAATCTGTTGGAGTTCTCGGCTCATTATTTCTCTAGTAGTAGGCACATCCGTCAGCTCTTCCTCTTCCTATGATTACTCCTATTATGAAGGAGAATTTATGGTACTAGCTTTCGCTGGTTGAAGTGGTTTGACCAACGTCTCATCTTTTGACTGCTCCTCGGAAGACATTTCTCGAGATTTTCTGAAAGCTCTATACTCCATGAACTTTACATCTCACCGAAATACTACCTTCCTTCTCCCTGGAAGATAGACTCTATATGCCTTAACATTCTCGCTATATCGCACAAGATATCCTTTCTCCAAAATTTGATCTAACTTCTTCCTCTTCTCCTCGGGTATACGACAATATGCTAAAATCCCAAATATCCTAAAATGACTAACTTCAGGTGTCTTCCCGATGAAGACCTTTTCTGGAGTAATCTTGCCCAATGCCCTATGAGGAGTTATATTATGGACATAGACTGCCATGCTACATGCTTCTTCCCACAACAATTTTGGCATATCTTGATCATACAACATAGCCCTAGCTGCTTCCACAATAGTCCTATTCTTCCTTTCTGCTACTTCATTATGCTCCATATTGTAGGAAGATGTCCACTATCTTCTGATGCCCTCCCTAGCACAAAAATCGGTGAAATCCTTGTCAACATACTCTCCACCATTGTCTGAGCGCAACATTTTTATCTTCTTTCATGTCAGATTCTCCACTAGAGCCTCAAACTCTTTGAATTGACTGAAAACCTCATCTTTGGTTTTCAGAAAGTAGATCCAAGTCTTCCTAGAATGGTCATCGATGAAGGTGATGAAGTATTCGGCAACACTAAGAGATTTTGTGGACATTGGTCCGCAGATGTCTGAGTGTATCAATCCTAGTACACTCTTGGCCCTATTGTTACTTCTTGGAAATGTTGCTTTGGCATACTTGCCTAGAGCACAACCTCTGCATACATCATCTGCTTCAGTACTAAGATCTTGAACTCCTGTTACCATTTTTCTGAGAATTCTCAGAGCCCCATGGTGCAAATGTCCCATCCTTCTGTGTCATAGTTCATTCAAATCCTTGTCTCCATTACTGCCTATCAGTGCCATTGGTGATTCTCGTTGCAATCTGTACAACCTATTACTTCTGATTCCAATCCGGACCTTACTTTTCAAACTCGGGTGTTTGATGTATACTTTCTCCTTAATGAAGAAAATGTCATAGCCCTTGTTTTGAAGTTGAGATATGGAAAGTAAGTTTATCCCTAGTCCTGGCACATGCAGCAAATTAGTAGCTCGGAACCGCTCCCTTGTTTCTGTTTGAAAAACTATAGTACCTTTCCCTACTGGAGTACACTTTTCCTTATTCCCCATGGTGATCTGAAAATTCCTTCTTTCTTCCTGATAATATGAAAAACATTCTCGGATTCCTACCATATGACAGGAAGCTCCACTATCTATATACCAAACCTATGAGGAGGCAGAGCTTGCTACGCAAGAAACTTCTTCTTCCAATTTGGAAGCCAACATAGAATAATCGTAATTTCTGTCTCTTGTGCATTCTTCTGAATTTAATCTGCACGAGTCTCCTTGAGTGGATGCCTCTACATCATGCTCTTGACCCATAATTTATTTTCCCTTCCTATCTCCGAATCTTTTCTCTGATACCATGTGAAAATTTCTAAACAAAAATTCTATTACTGCAACAACTGATTTCTTTCACCTACTTATTATTCCCAATAAGTTATTTATGAAATCCCTTTAGTAAATATTAAAATAAATTTTACTACTGATATCACACCATTATACATAAACAAATATATGCACAAGATTCAATCACATCAACACAATTATTTTTGGACAACTGTCCCTGGAAAAAGCCAATGTGAGAAAACTGGTGCAACAGAGGAAGGTTTTATTAATCTTCAGCAACAATCGCTTTTACAGAAAAATTTAAATTGACACTGGGAGAAAACACTTGAGACTTTTCTCCTAGACTTTTTGACATCATGGAGAGCTTCCTTCTCTACTGCGTCAGCCCTGCGTCATTCTGCATGGCTCTCTGCAGCTCTGGTCCCTCTCTGCATCATCCATGCATCTCTCTGTGTGTTGTCTTTCAAAGTCCATGCGTCACTTATTCTGAGCCCCCTAACTACTGCTCATCCCCCCTCTTCCTCCACCCTGCAACTCTCCCTTTGAAATCGATTTCCTTCTCTTTGAGAATCAATTTTCCATGGGATACTGAGTATCTGCTGGTGTGTCTCCAAATTACCCTAAAGTCTTCTCTTATTCTTTTCTTGTTGATGAATCAAAAACCGAGATTAAGTCCCTAATCAACGGCTAAGATTAAAATATAATTGATCCTCGTCTCTTAGAAGCTTCCCATCCTTATCTTTATTAATACCATTAATATTTTTATTTTCCTAAGTTTAGACTTAGGAACCCATTAAAAATATTAATTATTTTAATAACTCCTAATATGGATGGAATTTCTCAAAACTATTTCTGGGTCTTGGAGATCTCATGCGCCTTAGCCTCTCCTCCAAATTTCAAGGCTAGAGCACATCTCATGCTACCACAAATCAACAAAATTCTTTTTTATTTGCTCACTTACCTTGCCATTACCCACCTTCCATTTTCATCTTTGATTATGTTAATGTACATGAACCATGTTACTGATTGCAATGGGTGATGCCCAAGTTATTATTTTGCAAGGTCACTTTGCATCAAGGAGTGTATTGCACACCCTTCCCATGTCTTGTTAGTCCCTTTTGAGTCATGCATATGTCCCATATGATTCATATGACATATTTTTAACTCGTGTTAGATAAAAGGCCCATCATTGCCATTTCTTCTTATGGACACAACACATTTTCTCTAGGAGTTTGGTCTAGAGGCCATAGTACCTTGGTATCTATTTTCTTCATTGGTGGATTTCATTTCTTTGGAAATGGATAATCTATCATAGTTCCTTGACCAAATGGTTCCTTTTAGTGTTTGAATTAATAAAATATTTTGACATCATTAGGATTGTACTAGTACCATGGTATCCATTTCATTATTCATGGGTTATCGCATGGCTAGTAGTGATTTTCATCATTAATATTTGACTAGAGGTTTTCTTCCATATTTGACATCACGTATTATCTCATGGTGATAACCATATCCAATGATATTAATTTTCTATATCAATCAAAGACCATGGACAAATGTGGTTCCTTTATTTATAATAATTAGAACCACTATTTTAGAACTCAATAGGTGTAGTGGTAGAGTTCCTTATCTGTTTAAAGTCATGTTTAAGCTTTGGGGTTTAATCTTCTTTAGCTGCTTTCCATCCACCTTGGTAAGGTTGCACCATTAATATTAATATATGTACATGCCATGCCATATTTGAGATATTAATGTATTTTGGACATGGAATTCCCACTTTGTTATGCTATTGATCCACCATTATGTATATAATTTGACTTAGGTAGGAACATGAAGATGATCGACCCCCTAGTCCAAAGATAACCATTAATGTATTTTGATTGTACGTATGTTTATAGGTGGCCTTCCTCCTTTTATTTTACTAAGTGATATCATCCTTTGGCACTCCCTAATCCTCCATAAAAATACATGATGCATTTTAGCCATATGTTTCCCCCTGCCCTCCTACTTCATGGGACATTTGTTAGCACATTATTTGGACCAACACATACCATATTTAGACTATTCAAAAACCATATATGTAACATTTGGGAAACTATTAGTCCTTTTCATTAAAATCTCAAGATATCTACATAAGCTAAGGACTTAGGAAAGGATAAAATAATCATTTGTCCTTTTCACCCTCATCTTTTAAATGATAAAACATTATGATGACATTACACATGATTTTATTATATCATCATTTTAAATTTGTGATGTCATACATAACCTTATCTTATATTTTATGCATTATATAAATATAAATATAAATGAAATTTAAAAGGTAAAATGCTAGATTTGCGATGATTAGATAAGTGGTCATAATAGCTAAGGTTCATTATGTGTTAAATAGTTTGATTATTTAGGATCATAGTGTTATGGAATTAATATGTTCAAAGTCATAATGTATTAAGGAGGTGGTTTCTTTAGGGGACATAGGGGTTTAAGGTCAATGTGTATTTGGGGGTTAGTGTGCTCCTAATGCATAAGGGATTAATATGTTTATTGTCATAACATACTAATTGATTGGTGTATTAGAGTGCTATTATGTTTGGGTTCATAATGTATTAGGAATCCTGTATATTTAGGGCCATAATGTGTTAGGGGTGGTTGTGTTAAAAGTTGTTTACATCCAAGGTTAATGATGGGTGGTTAATTGTGACCAATGATGGTCAACCATGGCCAGTTGTGATCAATGATGGCTAACCATGGTCAAGGATGTTCAAATGAAATCAATTATGATCAACCATGATCATTAGGGCCAACATTCGCTAACCATGGTCAATAAAAATTTATCATCATAAAAGATGGTCAGTATGGTTAATACTTAGGGTGAAGGGCCGATGAGTTACATATGTTACTAGGGAGGTTTGCAAGATGCAAGATTTATGGGATACATTTTAGTAAATTAGTGTATATCATGTATCCATGGTAAAAGTGATTGGTGGTAAAAATATATGATGTGTTTAATGAATTAATAGTCATAATGTGCTAGGGGTCATATGGGTTGAGGGTTATAATGGATCAAGGGGTTAATCTTCTTAAGTGTTAAAATTATGAAACTACGATCAAATTCCACTTTGGATAGCTCAAATGATGAAGATACTAATTACAATAGATTCCTCTTTTTGAGAGGACCAAAATTGACCTAAAGATCATCCCATTTGGACAAGAAGAAGTTGGTTTTTGAATTTATGTTCCCACTCATGTATATTGGATTAGGTCGGCCTCAACATCAATTGGACATGTTGATCTCAACATCAAGTGGACCCTCATGGAAGCCTATAAATAGAAGATACCTCAAGCTCGTTTGGATACATTGATCAAACCATCTTCTCTTCTCTTCTATTGTCTTGGTTCGCACAGGTATGACAAAGAAATTTCGCACAAGGGTTTGAAACTATAGGGTTGAAGCTCACATGGATCTAAGGTTTCTGTTTCTCAGTCATACACATGTAATTGAGTATTTTGGATCCCAGAAGCACACACATAGTGGTCAAGGGTGTGACTGGAAAGTCTCATATGCTTGCACATAATCCTGAAGGGAGCGTCTAGGGTTTCTGAAGCATATCGTGTAATTTGGTTCCTAGACGCATGCACAAAGTAGTCAAGGGTTCGACTGGGTAGCCTCAGTCGCTCGAAAAGTATCTTGAAGGGTGTCTTTGGGGGTTTGAGGCAGATATGAGTGTATTTATCCCCAGTCGCATGCATACAGTTCACTAGGGAGTGTCCAGGACTTCCATAGTCGCTCGCACAACTCCTCCTTTGTGCGAATGAGACTAAAATATGAAATTTCAGTATTCCAAAGACTCCACTCAGTGACAACAATGTACAATAGTTGGTTTCAGATAGTGACAACACATTATAGTCCTCAGAATCAGGGTTTTGAGTATTTGCATGATTAGGTTCATTTCATGAATGTCATAGTTTTTTTATTGGTTAGTTGCATAGACAAAGACCTGGATCATTGTACTCTCTTTTGCTGAATTATTTGATGATGATCTAAGAAGAAGAAGAATTTGCAAGGGTTTTCACCATAGTGGGTTTTTCCCTAGTCTCGGACCAATCCTGGTGTCTCTATTTCTACGTGCTTTTCTTTTATTATTCCTTTATGTTCTGCTGCATTGATGATAATGGTGTTGTTCTTTATACATAGTTGCATATCTTGAGATATAATGATGTAAATATGGATATTGTAATGATGATATGGTGTGAACTTAATGTGTTAATGAAGAAATGCAATCATCTAAGCAAAAAGAAATATAGCCCTAAGAAAATTTAACATTAAGATCACAATGTATTAGTGGGTTTGTGCATGAGAAGGGTAGTGTGTTAAGGGTGAAATGTATTAAGGGGTTAGTGTCTTTAGGGTAATAGTGTATTAGGATGTTAGCATCTTTAAGGTCATAATGTGCTGGGGTTGATTATGTCCTTAAGTAATTTCATTAAGAGTTATGACTGGTCAACTTTTGTTAGCAATAATAGTCAATGACACTCAACCATGATTGAGTATGGTTAACCATGGTTGATAACATGCAATCATGGTAAATATGGTCAATGGGGGACATGAAGGGTTAATGGGTCACTAGGATAAGAAGTTCATGTGTAATGGGTTCAATGGGTCACGTGATAAATGGATTAGTGGGCATTTCTATATTTTAGGTCATGATATATGATAGGGTTAACGTGTTTCAAGTCATTGTTTTAGTGGGTGATTGTGTTAGGAGTCATATGGTTTAGGGTCATAATGTATTTAGGGGTTATTGTGTTTAGGATTTGTTACCACCTATATTGGCAGCCTTGGTAAGGTCATATTCAAGGTAGTAGAGGGTAAGCACATAAGAGAAATTCCCATTATCACCTTAGCACAATCTCTTCTCTCTTTATACCAACTCATAGAAAGCTATTGGGGGCATCCCAATCTACAAAAACTTCACCAACATCTCAACAGATTAAAATATGCAAGCAATAAGAAGATACAAAAATCTAAACCAAACTTGTATAGAAAAGAGGTCCAATCTCTCTTGAGTCAAAATTGAAAAATTCCCCAATTGAGATAAAACAATTTTTAACACTTTGGGAGGCTCCAACCACTTCCAAATATTAATGCTATGCACTTAAAAATTTCAGAAATGAAACCAAGGCTTCAACAGGATTAGAGATGACCTTTTCCACAAAGACCTAGGATTAGGTCTTGGAAATACTTGGGGGGGGGGGGGGGGGGGGGTGGGGTCCAATCAATATTTCTTAGAATTTAGTAACTTATTAATCTTTTCAGAGCGTTAGTTATTCTCCAAAAATATTTGAAATAGTAAATAAACAATACACAATGAACACAAATATTTTTAAGTGGAAAACCCCCTCTAGATCAAAAACCACTGAACACTTTTCTAATAAGTTCTTTAAATCTTCAACTCTAACTGAAAATAATCCTACAACTCCCTAGAACTCTAACCGCCCCAACGCTCTAGGTTTCTATCATCAATTATCTAAATGGATGAACCAACACCCTAGAAAGCACTAACTTTCCCTAGTACTACCCTACCACTCTAAAGTGTTTTTAGGCACCCACCTAAAGGTGACTTCAACCGCCTGCCTAACAGCACCCTACCACCCTAAAATGACAAAAATTTAATTACATAAATTGTGGACTCATGTACCAGGGACAATGATCCACGACAATGATATACAATGATTTTCTTTAACTAACCAAATAACTCTAGGACCTAAACCCTTGTGTCGAAAAACCATAGGACTAAAAACCCTTTCCCCAACTACAAACCAAACCCTTGTGCCAAAATCAAATTACTTGTACAATAGTACAATTCCTTTACACAATTTATACAATGACCTATATTGAAGATAAACCTGATGTATTTTCCCTTTGACGATGTAACAAAATGTTATGAATCCAACTCACAAAAAGATATAAAAGATAGATCAACACCTTAGAATTCAGCCTCTTCGAGGGGGCAAGCTCCTTTACATTACACAAATGAACAATTTTTGGATGATACAAATGACAATACCTCCTTCCTATATATAGGAGTCTAAGGGGTCATAATATAATCAAAGCCGACATAACAATAATAATGTAAGGGCACAATAATAACAATAGTGGGCTTCTATGGGGCACAATAGTTACAATATGGGGACTACATGGGTACAACAATATAATAAGGGGGTTGTACTAATAACAATAAGGGGTTACACTAGTAGTATAGGGGCCTAACATGCCTGTTATGAAACCAGCTCAAAAAAAGATAGAAAAGATAGATCAACGCCTTAGAATTCAGCCTCTTCGAGGGGGAAACCTCCTTTACATTACATAAATGAACAATTCTTGGATGATACAAATGAAAAAACCTCCTTTCTATATATAGGATTCTTAAGGAGTCACAATATAACCCAGCCGACCTAACAATAATAATATAAAGCCACAAAAATAACAATAGAGGGATTCTATGGGGCACAGTAATAAAAATATGGGGACAATAGGGGCACAACAATATTAATAAGGGATGAAACTACAATAGTAATGGGGTAATCACTAGTATTATAGGGACCTAACACAACTTGAGAAGCCTTTCTTCTTCTATCCCTGTCATGAAAAGTGAGCGGTTTGATTCTTTTCTCACCTCACCCTTGCCATCAAACATGTGAATGGAGTGCCCTTGCTAGCATATGTGGACCAAGGATAGCAAGTTTCTCCTCAGATGTGGGAGATATAAAACACGATGCAGAAGAAAGTCTGGAAGACTAGGCAATTTAAGCCTGATTGTGCCAAGCCCTGATGGCTTGAGTTTTGATTTGTCTGCAAAGTATACTGCTCCATCAACATTGTCAGTAAATTATTCAAACAAATCTCTTCTAAAATTCATGTGGCAAGTTGCTCCTGAATCAAGCAACCAATCATTTTTCCAAGAAGCAAGTGAAGCATTAAATAAGTCTTCATTTACTCCAATATTACAGTGTGCCACAACATAGTGCGTGAATTCAGGTTCTTTACCTTTCTCTTTGTCATTAGTTTTACCTTTGGGTTGGTTTCTCTCCCGCTCAATTCTATCCCAAGGCAACTTGCATGTGGATGCATCATGTGATCCATCTCTTTTGTAACGTATGCAATGTAAATCTAACTTTTCTCCTTGAGAGTGTCTCCCTCCCTGCCTCTGAAATTTCTTCCTCCTCTTCCTCTTCGACCACCTCTTCGTCTGGAAGAATCTTGAGCAAGATTATTCTCTCTATGTGCAAGAAACTCAACCCCTTCAGAAGATTAAGGAGTTGTCTTCTTCCCAAAAGCTTTCTCTCTTTCAGCAATTTTTTTCACAAGGGAGTCAAAGGTAATATCTTTGAGGTTTCCATTTGCTTGCAATGACTCAAGATAGTTTGAGTAAGTGGGATAAAGTTCCTTGAGAAAAGATATCAGAGGAATGTCTAGTTCAACATTAGTGACTTTGATATCATGCATAATAGATTTTACTTATGATGCAAGAGCAAGAGGATCATCATTTTGTAATTCAAGGCTGAACAATTTAATCATGAGTTAAACAACTTCAAGTGCAGAGTGTGAGTCATAGAGTTCCTTCAATTTTTGTAAGGCTTCGAAAGCATTTGAAAATGGTGAAATATGGCGACTCACCTCTCCATTTAGTAATGCTGCAATCAATGCATAAGCCTTGTTGTCCTTATTTTCCCAAATGGCGAATTCCTTTTTTGAGGTAGGTTGTTCTAGTTCTTTGTCTCCGTCTCCAACACACACTCCTTTCCACAGCTCATTAAAAATGAGTGTGTTTAATTTTCCTTGACCATTGTAGATAGTTCTCTTTCCCATAGAGAACTACTCCAACAACAGATATTAGTGAATGCATTCCCCAAAAAATATATATGCTTTTGATTTCCAAAACAAACACAACCTTTCTGGATATCTTATGTTTAGGTGGAAAAGAATTCACTATATTAATACTTCCAATGTAGCATATATTCCTCCACTCACAAATATATTATATGATGGTTTCAAAATACCATCCAAAATTCTCATTCTATTATCACCATTCAAAAATCTCAACGAACTTTAATACTACCACCATTTTCAAAGGAGTTGAATGTGCTTCACACCATATACTTTCACCATACCTCAAACTTTTGTCTACGAAACTGTAGCAGTTAATTTGCAACCAGTTTGGAAAATACCCCAACAGTCTTCGACACTGTGACAATCAGAGCTATGGGAGTGGAGCTTAGGAATATGCACAAATGTGATAGAATTTGGCAATGATGATAGCTCCTTTCCCATAAATGGTTCAATTCAACAGGAAATGGGAATGACCATTCAACAGTCCACTGTGATAGCGTAACTGTGTGATTGTATGACCCAGTGTTAGGAGGGTGTATATGGTAGTGGTGTCACAGTAAAAAAATGCATTTATATATGGCAGGGATTTATATGCATACTTCCAAAATATTCATATTGAAATATCAAACCACATTTTAGATCGTAAAATATATAGAAAATGTTGTATTTTTCAATGTATGCAGTGTTTTGATATCAGGCCAATATATGCAGCATTTCGATATCAAAACAGCAACACAATCATTTTATGAATATAAAATAATTCATACCAACAGTCTCCAAATATTGATATAATGGAGGGTCGTCTGGTCTTCTACCAAACTCAGAATGTAGTTAGTCCAACACCATTCTCCAGGGAATAATAAACTCAAATGCAGTTGTAGTCACAACATTGGCCATAACACCATGCTTCCAGCCGTGCCACCCTTCCAGCACATAGTTGCAACAGTTCCTAGCATCACATGACCATTTCACGCAGCAACTAGCTCCAGTCTTCACTGTAGGAAAAGAAATACCTTAATGCAGAAAATCGACCCTTCAATACTCCCACTGCATTTAGACTAGTGAATTCAATAATACATGGAATCTTGTAGGGATAAGACAGAGAAATCACCAATGCAGGTGTACTGGATGCAAAGAAGGTGACAATTCTACAAAAATAGGCAGAACATGAGGGAGTTACAAAGAGAGGAAAGCTAAAATTAGAACTGGCTCCGATACCATGTCAAGCCAGGAGGTAACTCCTCAAATGAGATTATATTATTCATTTAGGTTGTTCATTATTATATACATGAGGGAGTCACTGTTGAGTTTTATCTCCCGATGAATCTCCATTTTCTCTATTATTTATTTACACTATTCACAGTTGTTCACCCAATCCCTATGATTAGGTGTCAACAGTCAAGATGATTGTGACTCATTTCGTTTCACTGGAAACGGAGTCCGGATGAAGGAGAAAAGGCATGTTATTCATTTTCTAAACAATTAACAAAAATTATAGAATAATGACATGGCAGTCCAGTCAGCAAGGGGAATCTTCTTCAATTTTCGCCCAATAGGGCTTTGATAAGTGTCACCTCTGGATTCTCTAGTGTGGTTGTCTGAAGGTGAAATTACCTAAGTGGTGCTAAGGTGGAATTTGAATTTTTTTTAGTTATTTAAATATTATATATATAATTTTTATTTATATTAATAAGTTTTTAACTATATATATTATATATATAATATATAATATTATATAATATATATAAATATAAATTATATAAAATATATATATATATATATAGCGAAGAGAGAAGAGAGAGAGAGAGAGAGAGAGAGAGAGAGAGAGAGAGAGAGAAGAGAGAAGATTGTATGTATATTAAATATATTAAATTAATTTTAATTCAAATCCAAAATCAGTGGCAAATTCAAATTTGAAAATGGTCGGCAAATGGGAGGGGGAAGGAATGAGCTAGCCCTGTGAGCCAGCCCCCTCCCTGTGCGACCAAGTGCCGAAACCAAGGGCTAGGGCCAGCGTTAAGTGCGCCCCTAGTCATGTTTAGAAATTAATTAAGCCCATGTTAATAACGGATTAAGTTGGCAACCTTTATGGTGGAGCCACTAAATCTGGAATTGCCACCAAACTTGGCGGACTTAACTAGAGTCTCTGCAGATTTAGTCGGGTTTCCTAGGAAAAATTGAATGAAGCATAACTTGCTCAATTTTCAACCAAATTGAGATAAGAAAAAAGTGTTTTTGGCTAATTTGGACCTTCTAAACACATTGGTGTGGGTATCAGGAGCCATAGATCTTTATAAACAGAAATTTTTCCACATTGAGCTAATATAGAGGCCCAAGCCATGGAAGCTAGACTAAGGAGATGTAGCCCAGGATGGGTGAACTTATTCATCAAAACACTGTGTTAATGTGTCTCTTTGATGGTTTTCTGTACTGTACATATTTGTTGTTCATTATTAGTTTTTGAAGCTATTTTTCTCATGAATGTCTTGTTTAACTTAAGGAAACTTACCTATTTGTAAGCACCAACAATGAGGGAAACCTCAATACAAAAAGCAAAAAGCAAGCACATGTTTATAAATCTGTAATTGTTATTAGCACAACAAAAATAATCATACAAAAATAGATCAAGTTGGTATCGAATCTCAAGGTTGAATTTCTTGATTGGTTGAGTTTGTGCAATTAGGATTTTAATGGTTGCAAAATTGTGATGCTTACAAGGTTAAAGTTGCAGAGAGGAGAAGGAAAGTTAATGGTTGCAACTCCTGAGGTAATGCCCAGAAGAAGGAGAGCCACAAGGCTACAATCTCCACCACCAAAAGTTCCAATCCTAGTTGCACTTGAAGCTCCTCAAGTTTTGCCTTCAATTGAGATTGAAGAGGTACAATCAGTACAAATTTCTGAGCTGGAATCCATAGCCATTATGTCTAGAGAAGGAGAGCGTGAAGGTCCCTCTTCAAAAGAGGAAGAATTTAAGAAAGCTTTCTATACTTTGACTGAGATGGTTAAAGTCCTCTATGAAGAGAGGAATACCAGAATGGTTGGAGAGAGTTCTAAACCTCCACATGGAGAAGTTAGCTCATAGGACAAAAAGATGAGAAGGACTCCAAAGGGAATGGTGGAAATCCATCTCCATCTCCACCATCCTCATAATCTTCACCATTTCACATAGCATCATCTTCCACTACCACCACTGAAACTACCCATACTCATTCCAAAACCCCAAAAGGAAAAACTCCATTACTGAAATTGGACATAAAATTTGAACTTCCCATGTACAATGGAGAAGTGAATGCAGAAAAGTTGGACAATTGGATTCGACAGTTGGAGGTATACTGTAGAATTTAGAACCTTCAAGAAGATGACATAAAGATCCAGTTGGCTTCACTGAGGGTAGAAGGAGATGCACTAGTTTGGTTGGAAGAAAAGACTCAAGACGAAATGAGAATACATGGTAAGATATCCATCACTTGGGTTGAATTTGTTTCTACAATTGAAAAACAGTTTTATCCTTTAGCCTATATGCAAAAGGCCATTATGAGTTGGCATAATTTTAGACAGCTTAAAGGCCAAATAGTCCAAGACTATACACATGATTTTAGGAAAAAGGCTTTGTTATTACGAGTGAATTTGAATTCCCAAGATACACTGCTGAAATATTTTGGGGGTTTACATTCCTATCTTAAACATATTATTCTTATGTTCAATCCAACTAATTGAGATGAAGTATGTGTGAAAGCCATGCATATTGAACCTAGAAGAAAGAACACTTAGGAACAGGATAGTAATAAAAATCCACCTAGGGTAAGGAGAAAGAGAAAGGAGGAAAATGGAAGGGAAAGAAGAATGCAAGTGTGAAGAAAGAAGGGGATAAAATCACATGAAAACACTATTCCAAAGAGGGGCATGATGAAGGCCACTGCTGGAAATTGCATCCAGAAATGAGACCAAATAAGTTCAAAAATAAAAGGAAACAGAAAACCATTGCTATCACTCAAGAAGATTTAGGTTTTGAATCAAGTGATGAAAACAAAATCACTATCATGGGAATCAAAGGAAAACAAGATATTGCAAGTACTAGTTCACAAAATTGTAACACTACTACTACTCCAAATGAAAAGAGACGAATTGAGTTATTTCAGGTTAGGGTCATATCTAAACACACCAATATTGACACACTCTTAAATAGTGGGTCGCAAGCGAATATAATCTCTAAATACTTAGTCAACAGATTGAATCTTGAAACTATAACTCACCATAAAACATACCCTTTGGGATGGATAAAAAGAGATGCAAGTTTATAGGTTACAAGAAAATGTTTTCTTAAGTTTGGAATCACTACAATTTGTGTTGACGAAGTAGAGTTAGATGTGGTACCGTTTGATATTTCAGGTGTGGTGTTGGGTAGTCCATATTTGTATGAACGGAAAGCAATCTTTTACTGCCATAAAAACAAGTATCACTTGTTCAAGGATGGTTTGGTGTACATAGTGAGAGCCCCTCGCAAAAAGTTGAACATTTCTTTGGTTAATGCGGGGGAGACAAAAAGACTAGTGAATTCAAGTAAAAGTTTAGCACTTCTCATGTTCAAGCCAAATGATGATATTGTTTATGAAAATTTTGTTGCATGTAATGCAAGTTTCAATTCTGATTTGGTTGGTTCAGTCCATCAGAGTGATGAAGTATTTCAGGTTGTGAAAGAATCGTCCTTCAAGGAGAAAGAAACTTCACATGAAATATCTTTGCAGCAAGAGGTTTCTCTTTGTGATGTTATCATGCAAGGGTTGAAAAAATTACAAAGTGTAGAGACACCAATGCAATGCAAAAGTTTGTTGAACAATGGGCTCATTCAATCATCCATTACACCATGTTGTGCACCAATGGTTATGGTGCCAAAGAGGAATGGTAAGTATTTCAAGCAAGAGGACAAAAGGAGTGGTTTTCGCCAAGTTGTAAAAAGAGGTCAGTTAAAGAATATACATAACACCAAACAAGAATGGTGTGTATGGCTTTTAATGTTGTATGTTATTTGTCGCACTTCTATTACATACATGTATTTGAATTATGGAAAAAATGAATTCTATCTTGAAGAAATTGTCCCCTTGGGTGATATAAACATGTTAAGAAAGTTTTCTTATGTACATGTCATCTATGAAGGAAAATTGTTTGATGTTTTGAAGATATCAAAGTACAAGTTGGGTTTCACTTCTTTGATGCATTTGGGCCATGATATTGGAGGAGGTAAGTTTGAGGCAAGCCTCTAACACCAAACAAGAATGGTGTGTATGGCTTTTAATGTTGTATGTTATTTGTCGCACTTATATTACATACATGTATTAGAATTATGGAAAAAATGAGTCCTATATTGAAGAAATTGTCCCCTTGGGTGACATAAACATGTAGAGAAAGTTTTCTTATGTACATGTCATCTATGAAGGAAAATCGTTTGATGTTTTGAAGATATCAAAGTACAAGTTGGGTTTCACTTCTTTGATGCATTTGGGCCATGATATTGGAGGAGGTAAGTTGAAGGCAAGCCTCTAACACCAAACAAGAATGGTGTGTATGGATTTTAATGTTGTATGTTATTTGTAGCACTTCTATTACATACATGTATTTGAATTATGGAAAAAATGAGTCCTATCTTGAAGAAATTGTCCACTTGGGTGACATAAACATGTTGAGAAAGTTTTCTTATGCACATGTTATCTATGAAGGAAAATTATTTGATGTTTTGAAGATATCAAAGTACAAGTTGGGTTTCACTTCTTTGATGCATTTGGGCCATGATATTGGAGGAGTTAAGTTGAAGGCAAGCCTCTCCAAGTTGGATGCCATTGTTGATTGGTCAATGCCCAAGATCATAATTTTGATAAGAGGTTTGTTGGGAGCAGGCCAATGTTGGAGGAGAGTTGTTGTTAACATTTCTTCTTTCAAAACTCCTTGGCATGCATTGTCATGTGTGTGCAAAGTCTTCTAGTGGGGAGGAAAATAGAAAGAGGCATGTGTTGCTTCAAACCAAAAGATCAGTTCAATTATTTTTTATGCTCTTTCAAACTTGAAAGGTTCATTTGAGTTTCAGGTTTATGCAAGCAACTTCCATCAGAATATATTCATGGTGTAAAGATTAAGTTGCAATGATCCATGCACTTTCATTAGATGGATACTTGTCAAAAATTTCACTTGGTTCAAAGGTATAAAAGAGGTATAAGCAACAAGTTCATTGTTATGCCTATTGGTTATGTAACTGTTGTATTCAAGCATCATTATGTTTTACATGAAAATTATGTTCAAAAAATTTCATACCTTCAAGATGTACAATTGGGCTTGGGTCATGTAAACCAAGTAGTGAAAATTTTCAACCATTTGCACTATATTTTTTTATGTCGTCTTAGTAAGAAGGATGTTGCTTTTGATGGCGAAATAGACAAAACCATGATTTTTTATGAACAACTGAAAATGGTGGAACAAACAATGCATTATCATCTTGAAAAGGGCAAAGACAAGTATAGGTATTATGTCAATTACAGGGTTCAAGTCAACAGTGCAAGCTGGTGTCAGTTTTACAAAAATAGGCTTCAAGTTGTTGAACAAGGAGAGAATGTTCAGATTTCATATTCTGAATGCATTCCTATAGAATTTCTGAATCAGTTTCAATAAGACGCCATCCGTGATAGAAGGATGGGGTCCTCAAGGCAAGTGAATGTTGATTTCCTTAGAGAGGAGCTCAAGGAAACAAAATTGTCAAAAGCCAATTTGATCGAGCTTGGAAAGGTGAGAGGATTGTACCCTCATCTACTTGTCACATAATAGTACCTTTTGGGGAGGAATGTGTTGAAAATAGCAACAAGAAATGCTAAAAATAGAAATGTTAAAACAACACTGCTAAAAATAGTAGTTCAGCCAGTGTTGAACATAGCACCAATGGATGGAAAAATGGAAGTGCTAAATATAGCAATTCTATAAATAGCATTTCAGGATACCTTCCTATTTTAGTCAGTCCCTAAACTAAAATAAAGAAGTAAAATTCGAATTTGATCTTACCAACTGTTTGAAAAATAATTAATTAATTCACCATGAGTTAATTAGTTGTGAAAAATCAAGCATGAAGTCTATGTGAGGACATGCAACAATTTCTCCATTGGTTGAGGAATTTATCCATGAGTTAAACAGATAAGGATGACTTGTAATTAGTTGGCTCAGTTAACTGAGTCAAGTCTAGTTAGATTAATTCAAACAGTTTGTTAAAATAATGTGAGTTCAGTTAGTTAATGCATGCTTGCATATAACTGTTGCACTTCAAATAACTGAATATTCTCTCATAAATAACTCACGCATGTCAATTCAGATAGAGACCCAATTGAGATCAGATGGAGGGACAATGTACTATCAGTTGCTAGAATATTGCATTGTGAATATTCCTTGAATGCAGAAGGAATTCTTTCCTTAAGGATTGCACAATTACTTCTTCCTATTTAGTGAGTGTGATGAGGCCAATTAACACATGTGGCTTCAATGGACCCCAAGAAAAACTGTGCAAGGAAATAGGAGGCTTGGAGGGCTTGAGGATGATATATTCTATGTCTATTTAGTCTATGAACTGTATTGTTTGATTGCAGAGGGAGCAAGATAGCTTGAGAGCTAATTCTTTTTGTAACTTGAACAAGATTTCCACTTGTATGATAATACATAGTTGGGGTTTTAGGCTGAGGCTTTCCCCTCGTTATTTCTTTTGTGTTATGTGTGTTTGATTTCTTCTTATTAGTTATATTTGTTCAATTGATCTTGCTCAATTCAATTAAGCTTCCACATAATTGTTTGTAGAAGTACATCAAGTATTTTGTTTTAGCATATTGCATTATTAGGTGATCTACAATGGGAATTTCTACATGGTATCAGAGAAAAGGTGATCAAGGAAGAACAGTATACAAGAAGGGAGAAGTTCGAAGTTTGTGATTCCTGAATATAGAAATCGAGTTCTTATCACATCTCTATTTCACCTATGGCATTCAGTGGTTTAAGACTCGAGTATGCCCTTGATGGCATCTCGAATTATATAGCCTAGAAGGATTGCATGGAAGCAGTATTATAGGATAACGATCTAAAGGACTTCATTGATCAAGAAGTCCCCAAGCTGACTAATGCTACTCAACTAGCGGAATGGAAAAAATGTGTGGCTAATGCAAGGAGAATCCTTCTAGAGGGAGTTCAAGACCACATAGTCTCGAGTATCCATGGGAAGGAGACACTATTTTCAATGTGGAAAACATTGAAAGATCTATATCAAAATAGCAGTGATCAGATGAAGCTAGCGCTGAAAGACAAGCTTCGGAAGATCAAGTGTGAAAAGGGAAACACGATCTCTACATATCTGAACAAGCTCACCACTTGCAGGGATGAGCTTGGAAGTGTAAGGATCATGATAGCTGATGATGACATGGTGAGTCTTGCACTCCTCGGTCTTCTTAAGAGTTGGCATAGCTAGCAAGACTCGGTTAATGGAAGAGAAAAACTACTAGATTGGGAATGAATTTGGTCGGATCTGATGCAGGAGGAGATAAGAAGAAGCACCAACGATGGATCCTCATCGAATCAAGGTGATGAGGAGAATATAGCCTTAGCGAGTAAAGCAAGGAAGGGGAAAGGGAAGGCGTCCCAATCCAAATCCAGTTATTCCCATGGTGGGAAGAAGTTTGACAAATCGAAAGTGTGATGCTTTCATTGTCATGAAGTGGGCCATTATGCTACGAATTGTCCACAAAAGAAATCCAAGAAGGGTTCCTCAAAGGGATCTGATGGTGGGGCACTGGCATCACAGTTTGAGTTGGATTTCTCTCTTATCACATGCATGGTTTCATCTATGGTGGGATGTGTTTGGTACCTAGACAGTGGAGCTTCATTCCCCATGTCAGGTGACAAGAATCCTTTCAATACCCTGCAGGAGAAGGATCTCCAGATGCGGATCGAGATGGGCGATGATGGAAATTACTTTGTCTCAGGTTAATGTACGGTTGTGTTTCAGAGGGAGCATGGAGCTCCCCTCACCCTGACTGATGTAAAGTATGTACCAGGTTTGAAGAAGAATCTTGTGTCCATTGTTATGCTAGAAGATAAAGGCTATGATGTAGTCTTTAGCAAAAAGAGGGGTTCCTGAGGCATATCAGCCCTAGACAGATAAAGTGAATAGGGATTCGAGTTAAGAATCTCTACAAGCTGGAGGTAGACGACTCTGTTGCTTTAATTTCCAAAGCTGAGATGGTGCAGAGCCAAGATTTTGGCAAGCTATGGCATAGAAGATTGGGCCACTTACACCATGGAGCCCTGAAGATCATGCAACATATTTCTACTGGATTACCCAAGGGAAAAATTGAGCAGACGACAACAAGCAAAGATTGTACCTTGGGTAAGTACGCAAAATCTTCCTTTCCGGATCGAAACAGTAGAGCTAGAGAAATCCTGGAGCGAGTTCACTCAAATGTTTGTGGACCTTTGTCTACAACCTCCACCACTAAACAAAGGTACTATGTTATTTTTATTAATGATTTTTCTTGTATATGTTGGATCTACTTTATGCAAAAGAAAGATCAAATCTTCTTGAGGTTTTGTGAGTTTAAAGCCTTGGCAGAGAAAGAATATGGAAAGAAAATAAAAGCCTTGCGTAGCGACAATGGTGGAGAGTATGTCTCCCAGTAGTTTAAGGACTTCTGTGTTGTAGAAGGAATTAAACGAGAATTGACATCACCCCATAACCCACAGCGGAATGGGGTGGCCGAAAGGAAGAACAAATAGATTGTGGGCGCAACTTGAGCAATGTTGCATGACCAAAGCCTACCACTGCATTTGTGGGATGTGGCATGCAATATAGCAATATACTTGCTAAACAGAAGCCCACACTGTATATTGGGGATGAAGACACCTATGGAGGCCTATTCTAGGAAGCGACCTAATGTAAGTCACTTCCGAATCTTTGGATCATTAGTTTACTGTCATGTGACCAAAGATTCTAGGAAGAATCTAGACCCAACAACTGAGTTGGGAATACTTGTGGGGTACACGGATACACCCCACAACTATCATGTGTACCTCCCTTCAACTCAAAGGACTGTGGTACGCAAGGATATGAATTTCGACGAGAAGAAAGCCATGCAAGTGTCACTTGAGAGGGAGCTCAAGTTGCATGCAGAGGAGGAACTTTCAGTTCCTAAGGAGGAGGAGCCTTAGATTGATGCGGAGCAGCCACATGTAGAGGACCTGAGAGTGGAGACATCCACTCATGCTGATACTTCCAGAGATGGGTGGAAACTCTCAAGGGAAGCTGACAGGTTGATGTTGGATGCGCGGGAGAATATGGGACAACCATCTTCTCATCACGATAGAGGAGGTCGCCCGAGTGGTACACTCGTTACATGGCCCTGGTTAGGGAGTGTGTAGATTCCGAGCCTTCTTCATTCGAGGAGGTAGTGCAGCAACCAGTCTCAGTTGATGCAATGGTGGAGAAGTACAACTCCATCATGCGGAACTGTGTTTGGGATGTTGTGCCAAGACCTCAGGGCAAGTCATTGGTGAGCTCCAGATGGCTTTACAAGGTAAAGCAGGCAGCTAATGGCAATGTTGAGAAACAAAAAGCAAGGTTTGTTGCTCAAGGTATCTCACAGGTTGAGGGGATCGACTACGGTAAGAATTTTGCTCCCATAGCAAGGTACTCATTGATTAGATCGATGTTGGCAATATCAGCTCAGATGGGGTGGAAGATCCACAAGATGGATGTGAAGACAACATTCCTCAATGGGAAGGTTGAGGAGGAGGTGTACATTGAGCAGCTAGAAGGTTTTGAAACCTTCGATAGCAAGTCGCATGTGTGCAGATTCAAGAGGGATCTGTATGGGCTGAAGCAAGTACCCCATGATTGGTATACTAGGATCGACAACTATTTCACAGGCTTGGGCTTCACCAAGAGTGATGCAGAAACAAACCTTTACCACATCATGGTAGAAGGTAAGCCATTGATCATTGTTCTTTATGTCGATGATCTGATTTTGACAAGTGATGATCAGCTGATACAGTCTTGCAAGGAGGACCTTGCAAGAGAGTTCGCAATGAAAGACATGGATCTTATGCTCTACTTTATAGGCATGGAGGTGTGGTAGAGAGATGGAGAAGTTTTTGTGTCTCAAGGCAAGTATGCCAATGAGATCCTCAGGCAGTTCCATATGGAGAAGTGAAAACCCATGTAAACTCCTCTAGCTGGGAATTGGAGGAAGGAGGATGCTACTTTAGGTGAGGTAGTAGCTGCTATTGTTTATTGATAGCTGGTGGGTTCACTTATGTATATGGTGAATACATGACCCGACTTATGCTTTGTGGTGAACTAGCTGAGTCAAGCTATGGTTCAGCCTACCAAGCTGTTTTGGAAGGCAGCAAAGCATGTGCTGAGATACCTCAGAGGCACATCTTAGGTTGGATTGTGGTATAAACGGATAGAGGGAGTGAAGATTCAAGGCTTCATAGATGCAGATTGAGCAGGGAGTCCATCAAATCGGAAGAGCACTTCTGGAGGAATCTTCAACCTTGGTTCAGCTACAGTTTCCTGGTACAGCAGGAAACAAAGATTAGTTGCACTTAGCTCAGCAGAGGCTGAATACATGACTTCCAGTCAGGATGCATGTGAGGCCATTTGGATGCGAAAGATTCTAGTGGGATTGTCTGGTCAGAGGATGGATCCTAGAGTGATCTACTATGATAATTAGAGTTACATCAAACTCTCTGAGAATCCAATTTTTCATGATAGGTCCAAGCACATAGATATCCGGTATCACCATCTTCGAGACTGTGTGGTCAAGAGAATCATGTTGTTATTGTATGTTTCGATCGAGGAAAAAGATGCAGATTTGACAAAGGCATTGTCAAAATGCAATTTCAAGTTCCACAGAGACAAGATTGGGGTTACTGATAATCACTTTCTTGTTGAGAGGGAGTGTTGAAAATAGCAACAAGAAATGCTAAAAATAGCAATGTTAAAAATAGTAGTTCAGCCAGTGTTGAACATAGCACCAATGGATAGAAACATAGAAGTGCTAAAAATAGCAATTCTATAAATAGCATTTTGGGATAGCTTCCTATTTTAGTCAATCCCTAAACTAAAATAGAGAAGTAAAATTCGAATTTGGTCTTACCAGTTGTTTGAAAAATAATTAATTAATTCACCATGAGTTAATTAGTTGTGAAAAATCAAACATGAAGTCTATCTGAGGACATGCAACAATTTCTCCATTAATTGAAGAATTTATCCGTCAGTTAAAGAGATAAGGATGAGTTGTAATTAGTTGGCTCAGTTGTAATTTGTTGAATTAATGTGAGTTCAATTAGTTAATGCATGCTTGCATATAACTGTTGCACTTCATATAACTAAATATTCTTTCATAAATAACTCATGCATGTCAGTTCAGATAGAGACCCAATTGAGATCAGATGGAGGGACAGTGTCCTATCAGTTGCTAGAATATTCCATTGTGAATATTCCTTGCATGTAGAAGGAATTATTTCCTTAAGGATTACGCAGTTACTTCTTCTTGTATAGTGAGTGTGATGAGGCCAATTTGCACATGTGGCTTCACTGGACCCCAAGAAAAACTGTGCAAGAAAATAGGAGGCTTGGAGGGCTTGAGGAGGATATATTCTATGTCTATTCAATCTGTGAGCCGTATTGTTTGATTTCAGAGAGAGCAGGATAGCTTGAGAGCTGATTCTTTTTGTAACTTGAACAATATTTCCACTTGTATGATAATACAGAGTTGGGGTTTTAGGTTGAGGCGTTCCCCTGGTTATTTCTTCCGTGTTACGTGTGATTGATTTCTCCTTATCAGTTATACGTGTTAAATTGATCTTACTCAATTCGATTAAGCTTTCCCATAATTTTTTGTAGAAGTAGATCAAGTATTTTTCTTTAGTATATTTCATTATCAGGTGATCTATAGTGGGAATTTCTACAGAATTATTAGGTGCTCGCTATCTAGCTCAAAATTCAAATTTCTCAGATAAGCTCGAAAACTATATGGATGCTTCCATCTCATCAAGACAATCGCAACGCAATTCATTTCACTGAAAACAAAGTCTGGATGAAGGAGAAAAGGCCTGTTGTTCATTTTCCTAAACAGCTACAAAAATTGGAGAATAGGACAGAATGATGACATGGTAGTCTAATTGGCAATCCAGTCAGCAAGGCAAATCTTCTTCAGTTTTAGCCCAATGGGGCTATGACAAGTGTCACCTCTAGATTTTCCAGTGTGGTTGTGTGAAGGTGAAATTTCCTAAGTGGTCCTAAGGTGGAATTTGAATTTTTTTTAGTTATATATAAAATATATATATAAAATATATTATAACTATTAAATTAATTCTAATTCAAATCCCAAATCGACGGCAAATTCAAATTCTTTGTGTGGGATGGGTGGAGGTGGGTTTGAACCCGTGACCTCCCCCACACCATTACCACTGCCCACCATTGGGCCAAGAATGTGGAACTTGAAAACCATTGCAACGAATTTGTATTTAATGTATGTGAAGCCAACATAGGGGGAGGGAGCCAACCCTGTGGGCCAACCCCCTCCCCATGTGACCGAGCAAAAAACCAAAGCCTAGGGCCAGAATTAAGTGCGCTCCTAATCATGTTTAGTAATTAATTAAGCCCACATTAATGAAGGATTAAGTTGGCATCCTTTAGGGTGCAGCCACTAAATCTTGAACCACCACCAAACTTGGTGGACTTAACTGGAGCCTCTCCAGATTTAGCCGAGTTTCCTAGGAAAAATTGAATGAAGCATAACTTGCTCAATTTTCGACCAAATTGAGATCAGAAAGAAGTGTTTTTGGCTAATTTGGACCTTCTGAACACATTGGTGCAGGAATCAAGAGCCATAGAGCTTTGTAAATAGAATTTGTGCCACATTGAGCTAATATAGAGGCCCAAGCTATGGAAGCTAGACTAAGGAGATGTAGCCCAGGTGTTACACTGAATTTTGTCACCCTGACTATCTGCAGTATGTGGCCTCATCAATAGCCACATTGTCCTCTTTGTCAAGCCCCATACCTCTGCTCTTCAAGTCAAAACCTCAAAGAGAGAGAAAGTCACTTAAAAACATGTTTATCTCTGGGTACGCAG
>APFE030685565.1:157815-196479 GCA_000404065.3 Pinus taeda
CAAAGTGAGTTTTTTAGAATAAACTTGCGCCTTTTTGACTTTTACAGGGGTACGCACCCACCCCTTTACAGATAGAGCGTGCAGATACGCAGGTAACATGAACAAAGAGTGCGGGCCTACAGGCAAAAGTGAGAGAAAGTGCGGAACCAGAGCTTTATTGATTTTTAATGTCTTTCTCTCATTTGCAAAGCTTGACATGAAGAGCTGAGGTCTGAGACTTGCTTAGGAGGACAATATAAGTGATGATAGACCCATATTGACTGCAAATAGTCATGGTGATGATATTTTTGTGTAACAATAATGTAAGGGCACAATAATAATAATAGTGGGCCTCTATGGGGCACAATAGTAACAATATGGGGACTACATGGGTACAACAATATAATAAGGGGGTTGTACTAATAACAATAAGGGGTTACACTAGTAGTATAGGGGCCTAACACCAAAACTGTAGCCTTTAATGATGAAAATTCTCTATTAGTTCCACCCTTATTGATTCAATGTGAAAACAATGCTTTGTCCTTGATGCTTTACCCTTACTGCTTTTGATGCTTGTAGTAGGTTTATTCTACCTTCAACATTGTCACTATTTGTTTCCTTAGAAGATGATAAACCAAGTAATAATGACCTTTTATACTTTTGAACCAATAGGCCTACAATAATAGGTATTTACTTTAGACATTTGATGTCCTACCCAGAGGTCTGTAGTTTCACACTTGATTCTTATCTTGCTATGTAAGGATGTGTAACCAAAACATGAATACAAATCTTTGCTGTCCAATCAAGAGACAAAAATTACTTTTGCTGCCTCAAATAAGCTAACACATATAGCTATAGGATCTTTTTGAAACTAAACTGAAGTAAGGTCAACTTTATTTGTTTGAATTTAACTTGAAATGGTATGTATATCTTCGTTTTTTTTGCAAGGATAGGCCGTAGATACTTTGTCCCAAACGAAACCCAAAGATCCAACAAAAAAGTTTGTGCAAGATACCATGGTCCCTAAATAGTTCTGCCCTAAATGACTACAATTAGGCTTTCTCTAAATTCCCAAATGAATATCCAAATACCAAAAGAAAATTTGTATTGCAGAACTTTGACCTAGCGTGGTATAAATGCTCCGTCAAAAGGTAAGTGAAACCCTAATCTAGGTAACCCTTCGTAGGTTTGTAAATTAGTGAATTAAAATTTACATTGAGTTCAAACCATGTCACAATTATGACATTAAAAGGGTTGTCTTTCACTTACAACAAGAATTTATTCTAGTGAATCCAAAACTTAAAGAAAACACACTCAATTACAACAAAAATCCTGACCTAAAGTCTCTTCTACAAGGCCGATGTTGATCATCTAAAGCTCGTTACTATTTTGGAGATGAACAACTCCTCAAATATTCACTCTTCTTCAAAAAGGTGACCTGTAATAGAGATCGAACCTCCAAACCCCAAAAGAATGCTTACCAATCCCCAACCCACTCTATAATACCTGTGTTAGATGCTCAAGGGTCGTTGAAAATTTCAGAGTAATTCTCTTCATAAGATCATTCGTTAAAAGTGCATAGTCAAGAGAAGAGATATGAATTTATTTTATCAACAAAATGTGGGCTTAAAAATGAACGTTTGGAGGTTTAGGATGGGCTTCATGAAGTAGATGTTTAAACTCAAATAATTCATGCCTTATTTTCTAAGTAAGCAAGGTCGTGAGCCTTATGGAGTAGGGATATTAGCCTATAAAACATGAAGGACGCTTCTTATGGAGAAAAAATAATCTAATACACTACCTAAGATGATATTTATATTAAAAATAATAAATGACCCTTATGTTAGAGATTTAATTACCATCAACCAATCAATGTGCGCCATGTCACCACCCCTTGGGGTTTTATCCTGCTAACTGGGGTGTCCAACTTCAAACATGAATATCTCTCAAATCATGAAGAACTACATGGCATGCCACATATCAACAAAACATATCGACGAGGAGAATCTATCTAGAGTGGTATGGATGTGGGAAACAATGAGTTGCCATGTAATATTGGTCAAAGAAAGTGGGGCATCATTTGGTGTTGCTTAGGTTGACATCAATTACAACCACTTATCAACAATCTCCCCCTTTGGAATTGATGACAAAACATGTACTCCCCTTGCGATCATGACTCCCCCTGACATCATGGTTATTCTAACCTTCCTAATGCTTTCTCTCCCCCTTTGACATCAATGGAAAAGGGTGATCCCCCTTGACAACCTGCCTATTTTTGCGGACCTAGATCTTTCCTCTACTCCCCTTGTCTACTTGGCTAGATGAAATAATACTTTAATGGGAACTTTGGAGAATCCCAAATTTTTGGCGAAGATACTCAAATGTCTCACGCATAAATGGTTTAGTGAAGATGTCAACAATTTATTCTTTTGTCCCAATATATTACACTTTGCTGTTCTTGTATGAAACTTGTTCTCTAACAAAATGGTACTTGATTGGAATGTGTTTCTTTTTTGAATGGATCACAAGATTCTTGGAGATACTTATGGCGTTGGTGTTATCAAAAAATATTGGAATGGGCTCATCAAAATTCACTTGAATATCTTGCAAGGTTTGTTTCATCTAGAGGACTCGCGTACAACAAGTTGCTACTGCTATGTATTCTTCTTCTATTGTGGATAAGGATATTGAAGATTACTTCTTGCTCAACTATGAAACAAGACAACCACCTAGATAAAAATCTGCTCCACTAGTGCTTTTACGATCATCAACACTTCCTTCCCAATTCACATCTGTATAAGCTGCAATGGTTAAATAATTTCCTTTAGGATACCATAATCCATATTCTACTATTCCATTGTGATATCAAGAGCTCCTTTTTATTGCGATGTCATGGGATTCTTTTGGTGCTATTTGGAATTGTGCTACCTTTCCAACTGCCTTCATCACATCTGGCCTGGAAACTATTACATACATTAGATTTCCTATCATAGATCTATAAATCCTTTCATCCACATCCTTAGATGAGTCATCTATGCTCAACTTGAAACCTGTCACCATTGGAGTGCTAATTGGGTTGTAATATTCCATCTGAAACCTCTTCGACATTTCCTTGATATATTTAGCTTGACAAATGAATATTCCTTTATCTTCCTGAGATATCTGAAGTCCCAAGAAAAATGTCAACATACCAAGTAACGACATCTTAAAATCACTCTGCATATTTGCTGCAAACTTCTTTCTTAAGCTGTCATTATCGCTTCCAAAGATTATATCATCCCTATATACTTCAATAATAATCAAGCTATCATGTTCAACTCTTACATAAAGGTGTCTATCGACACTTCCTCTCTTGAATCCTTGTTTCTGCACGTACTTATAAAGATAGGCATACCAAGCCCTATGATTCTGTTTGAGACCATACAATGCCTTCTTTAACCTACAAACATAAGCTTTCTTGTCAGTGAGAAAAAATCCTTCAAGTTGTTCTATATGCACCTCTTCTTCTAACTCTCCATTTAGAAAGGCTGATTTCACACCAATATGATATACGTTTATATTCCTTGAACGTGCATAAGCCAAGAACATCCCGATGGCTTCCATTCTGGCAAAGAGAGAAAATATCTCTTCGTAATCAATTCCTTCAATCTGTGCATATCCTTTGTAGATCAATCTTGCTTTGTTCTTGGTAACCTGTCCATCCTCATTCAACTTGTCCTAAAAACCCTTTTATTCCAATGACATTCTTGTCCTTAGGTCGTAGAACCAATTTGATCCAATTATTTGTTCATAGAAGCTACCCAATGTTCATTATGACTGGCTTCTTCAAAGATGTTTGGCTCAAATGTGTCCAAGAAAGCAATACAGGCTTGTTGTGGCACTTAATTTGTCGGTTTATTCTGTTTCCTATGCCTTCATTGAGATCCCTAATGATCTGATTTGAAGGATGATTCTTTTGATACCATTCTTTAGGATTCTTCAAGGGTGCCTGTTTTTCATCTCTTGGTCAATCTTTGGGCCACAATATTCATCAAATGTTACATTGACGCTTTCAACTATTTGGTTGAGCCTCTGATTGTAACATCTATAAACTTTTATTTTGCGTGAAAGGAAACAAAGATGTCTTCATCTACTCGAGAATCAAACTTTCCTATTTTCTAATATTCTCTTTTGATGTAGCATTTGCTTCAAAATACCTTGAACTGATTGGAATTTGTTGGTCTTCCTCTCCATAGTTCATATGGACTCATAACACAACTACTTCTAAGTAGACCTTTGTTCAAAATATACATTTCCTTATCAACTGCCTAAAGCCAAAAGTTGTTATCCAATTTTGAATCATTCAACATTGTTCTAGCCATTTCTTCTACAATTCTATTCTTTATTTAGACAAATCCACTTTGTTGCAGTGTCCTAGCTGTTGAGACCTGCCTCTTTATTCCATGTTCCTCACAATACTGTTGAAATGATTTAGATGTAAATTCTCCATCGTTTTCCGATATTAAACAATCTTTAAATCAGTTTCATTCTCAACCATTTCCTTTTAGATCTTGAAACATTCGAATGCTTCAGATTTTTTCATCAAAAAGATAATTGCTGTCATCCTGGTATAGTTGTCAATCATTAGCATGAAATATTTATCACCATGCATACCTTTGTCTGTATTGGTCCACATAGATCAATGTCTATCAATTCCAATGATTTTGATGTGAATGTTCTTTCTTATTGAATTAAACTCTTGTCTGTTTTCCATGCTTGCAATGTTTACATATGGAGTTGGTTGGTTTTGAAATTAGCGACATCTCTCTCACAGCTTCCTTTTTACTGATCTTGACAAGGTTGCCAAATTTTGTGTCCCATCTGTCTATGCCAGAGCCAAATCTCATCTTCTTTTGCCAAGAAACACCCTATAACATTCCCATTCAAAGTGTATATGTCATTTGGAGTCCTAGTTGCAGTAGCCACTAGTTGGTTGCATTTCTCTCTTCTTATTTCACATTTTTTTGAGTAAAAAAACATCATATGTCCTTGATCACACATTTTACTTACACTTATCAGACCGTGATTCATATTTTCAATAAGAAGCACACCTTGAGCTATAACATCATTGCTTCCAAGCTTGATTGTACGCGTTCCTATAACATTTGTAGATACATCATTTCCAAAAGACACCATTCCATCTTTTCTTTCTTTCAAAGATATAAATTTGTTCCTGTCTCTATTCATATGTGTTGAAAAACCACTATCAACGCACCATACATACTTTTTGCTTTGAGCCTTTAGAGCAAGAGTACATCTTTTAGTTTTCTTCTTTCAGACTTGTTCATTTTGATTTTGTTGCGATTCCTTTGAGGAGTAGTAAACCTGTAATCTTTAGTAAGATGTCCAAAATTGTTGCATTTATAGCATTCTAGTTCATTTCCTAAGTAATCAAACCTGTTGTAATATTGCCTATAATTTTCCAGCGAAATTCTAGGATAACTGTTCTTAAAGGGCCTTCCATAATTGCTCCTATTCCAACCATAATCATGAAAATTTATAGCTTTATTTCCAAAAATTCCACATGAATAACAAAAACCATGAAATATGGGTTGATACTTGAGAGGAGGAAACCTTCTTCATGGAATCTTTCTCCAAGAACCATCTTGCTGATTTTTTATATCTTGAACTTTTGGTTATGCTGGGAATCTTTCTTCCTTGATAGATTCTTTAGTAGTTTCTGCATAGGTTTTCTATCCGTTTACTTTTTTTTGTCATGGAGGAGATTGAACCCTTTTCGAATGTTTCTTTGTAGCCTAGACCAGTCTCATCACTATATGTCCTTTGACTGCTGAGAATCTCATCTAATGCTTTAGAGATGTTTCAAAGTTTTTTTAAACACTACCTCTTTTCTCTGCGTCCTTCTGTAGATAAACTATTTTTGACTCTAAATCTTCCCTTGCCTTGTTGATTTCTTCAAGTTCTCTTCTAAGATATTCTTCGGTCTTTTTGGTTTCTTATAATTGCGATTTAAAGATGATAATGATTTCATTTTATTCTTCATTCTTCTCATAGAGGCTCTTGTCACATTATTTTTCTATTTTCAATTCATCTTCCAAAAATTTGACGTTTCCTCTTTCATCCTTGAGATTTTTACAGCTCTGATAATTTCGTTTTGAAATTTGATTTTGTCCATCTTATCTTCTTCTTCTTCTTCTTCTTTAGGAGCTTCTTTCCTATTGTCCTTATCCATGAATAACACTATTCCCATGTTATTTTCTTTGTCACTGTCACTTCCTTCTTTAGAGGATGAGCTATCTTCTTTAGAGAAAAATATTTTCTTAAAGCCTTTCTTCTTTCCTTGCTTGTTGAATCTTCTTAGAACCCGTTGTAGTGCTTAACAAATCCCCATTAATTTTTATAATAGTTGAACTAATAAATAATCGGGACCCTTTTAAATTCTGATAAAGTTCTTTGGCTCTAATAAAATAAGGCAATTTTTAGTTTTTGTCCCCAAAACATCTTTGAATAAGAAAATCTCCCTTATTGGAAAATTTCATATCGAAGATTGGCTTGATAAGTATAAAATCACAAATAACCCAAAAGAATTTTGTTTAAAATGTATTATCTGAATATTTAAATATCATAACATTACTTATAGTAAAGTCGCGATAAATTTTCCCCGATTAAAACTTTTCAATACTTTAAGTCCAAAATGATATAAGAATGACTTTATGATATTATAAATAAAAGCTTGGACCCACAAGACTACCACATAGTATATAGGATTTTCCATATATCGAAACTTTAAGAATAAGAACCACTTTAAAACCTTCGATCTTCCGATACTTCGATGTCCTGATACTCCAATATTCTGATATCCCTCATCCTCCGATATTCCCCTCCTTTCCATATATCATAACTTTTATATCAAGAGACACTCTCTTCAAATGTCCGATAGAAAACGCCCGATGCCTCTTCTCGCTCACAACTCATAACTGTTATATATTTGAATAACGCCTATTGGGAGGTATGGATATCGCAAGTTTTAAAGGTGCGTTCCTAAGATTTCCCCGATAAAAATTCTCCAATATGATGACATGTGCAGAGCCAATGTTAATGCATGTTTATCATTTAATGGCCTAAATCATCAAATTTATGATTTTTCGAAGTTTTAAATGATTTAATCATTATAGCTTGATGTCTCCATGATTTTCACATAAAGACATAAATCATCATGGAAAGTAGTTATTTGCTCTAAAAGAATTTTGTAGTTAAGGAATTTCTGCTTTTTCTTGTGTTCTCCATTACAGAATAATGTTGATAAGAAAAATTCATTACAAATGTCTAGGGTGGCTAAAACCAGGAAGAAACCCGTTGTTCAATAGAAATCAATCACTCCTCCACCTGAAGCTTCTGAAATACCTACATTATTCTCAGATACAATCTGTACTCTAGATGATGGAAGCTTCTCTTGGGAAGATATTTATAAGATTTTTGAAGATGAAGGACCCTAGGTTAAAGAGAAAACAACTACAATCGATGACTCTACCCCGGTCTCTGAAACTAGCTACAGTGACGTCGCCAATTCATTCCTGCATAGGATTGCAACACGTCACAACATCCTAACTTATACATATATGGTTAAATGGGTTATTGATCATATGAATATTGCAGATTGGAATTTCATGAATTAGAAGCAGAAAATCATTGGGTCATTTACCAACAGTGATTGAGAAAAATCTATCATCTACCACAACCTCAACAAAAATATGACAAGATTTTTATACATAAGTTCACGAAGGAGAATGAGCATCAATCAGAGCCCATCAGAAACTGGAGAAGAGATCCTAAGAAACATAAGCGTGAAGATAAGAGTATGTATTCTATTGCCTCCCTTGCTGGCCCATATTGTCAAATAATTGCTATGATGTGTAGGATTTATGGTTACCCTAATACACAGAAGTTCTCCGGCTAATGGATACCACTCATTGATGCTACCTCTGATGTATATATTATGGATTGGGGAAACATATTGTTTGACAATATAGCCATTCAAATCATGAATTATAGGAGCAAACATAATTTTTCACAGAACATAATTCCCCCTTTTTATGTGAGTGCCTATATAATGGATGCCATATGTTTCACTTCTCATTTTACTTCTATGGGATGGAAATGGACTATACAAGACACTACACCTATCCATATTTATCATGACATACTCTGAGAATTAAAATTTGATCCTCATTTCTATAAAATTTTCCATGGAGTAATGTTGCCCATCCACCAAAGTGTCTTTGATAAGAAAGCCCCTAGGTTTTCACCTGAAGCTAACAATGATTTGATATCAATTGGTAACTGGTTTAGAGAAGAATCATTAACTTATGTTAGGATCTTTGATAATCTTGCAAAACCCCATGTTTTCCCCTTTAAATCCCTGATAAACTTCAGGCCCGTGAAATAATTTACCAGACCGCAGGACATGGTCTTTCAAAGGACCTAAATCATGCTAAAAAGACAATGTGGCCTACTTTTCCTATTCAATGTGGTGTGTATCCTCTAGATAATTATAAACATGTTGGTATTGAGATTGAAGAGATTCAAAGTTTAAACTTCCCAACTATTCTGAATAGGCAATATGATCCGAAGGGAACTACCAAGAATGTCACTACACAGTCTAGTATCAGGCAATTTATGCATCAGCCAGATAAATTTGATGACTTATTTGAATCAGTCTCTACCTATTCAATGGTTGTGAAACTAGCAACAACACAGTTAACTCTAGAAGAGATAACCAAATTTAATTACTACAAAGATAAAAGGATTTCTCATTTGGTATGGATTTATTAAAGCTCTATCAATAAAACACATAACAGGGTAAATTCTTGGCTATTTCAATACAGGTTCCTGATGTTTCTCAAACAAAAGAGACAGGCACTTCCTCCTCTTCTCAGGCTGAGGAAACTATGACAGAAAAAAAATTGGATGCAATATGGGAACAATTCAATCAAGTCATTTAAGAAACAAAGCCTCAAAGTATGAAGACTCCATTGCATGAGAAATTTTCATGTACTATTGAAATATAGAAAGAACTCCACTTATTATTAGGACTTTCGACAAGCCTTTGGACACTGATGATATAGAAATCATCTTGGCTTTCCCGACCTCCGAGGTAGTTTTGAGAGTCAAAGAGATTCCTCCTCTCGACATATTTTACAGTCCACAACATAAAGTTGTTGTGAAAAGACAAAGAAAAAGAAGAAGGGTTGATCAAACCCAGGCCTTAGTCTCTGAAGATACTTCATTTCAAGTGGTGTGGAAAGGCTCTCAGTCTACTCTTGTAGAGGATCTCGGGAGGCTATCATAGTTTACCGGAGCATATGCTTCTGCCATCATAGATAAAGCCATCGAAGTACACCAACTTTTGAGAGAAAAGGATGAAATAATCATGCAGTTGTAATAGGGTATGGACAACGAGAAGCAAACTATTGCTCAACAGTGGCAAGCACAACTTGCCGCACTTCAAATTTTTTTTGATGCCTTGAAGCTTCAACATGAATCTGATTTGAGAACTCAAGATGATCAAATCCAAGAGTTACAACAAACCACTGAACTTAAAGGTTAGTCCTGAATTGGTTGAATTAAAAAAGGAAGCAGGAGAATTAAATACTCTCCTTGTTCAACAACAAATTAATTTCTGTAAAAAATTAGCCATTATTCAGGATTTATGTCAAATAACCAATTCATTGGTGAATCAATTGCTAATATGAGGACATACTTTAATGAAATTAAGGAGTAAATATTAGATTATATAAGCTGGAAACAAAGTGCTGAAGGAAGATTAGCTAATCTCCCTACAATTGAAGAATCACAAAAGGAGATAGTCTTCCGAGATTGGGAAATCAGACTGAAACATGTAGAGACATCAATATTTAGTTCCAGGGATATTTCTAATGACCTCACTGAATCTATCAGTGACCATTTACTGCATGCCAACCTTATTCAAGAATGCCCAGAGGGAAATCTGTTGGATATTAAACTATTAACCAAGACATGGCAGGAGTTATCAAAGAAGAAGGCCGAGAACATTTAAAAGCTATCAAAGGTTAACTTGGAATGCCATTGGAATTTCTTAGTTAAACCTCATAGTCAATGGTTAATGCAGAGGTGTTTATCCAACATGATTACTCATATACTTCCAACACTCAGGGATGCAGTATTCACTGGTCAGATGCGCATTCAACCACGGGCTCCACCCGAACTGAAACCTATGGCAGATATCTATGAAATGTGACAACATATGGGAGAACAATATTCTTCAAAATCTTAACTGGATTATTGAAACCAAATCTAAAGTTGTCTTATGCTTTTATTCCAAGCGTTGTTTGTTGAAACTGCTCCAGAATTTTATTTTGTTTTTCTATTTCTGTATTTTGTTTTAAAACTAGAAATCCCTTGACGAGCCTCTAAATTAGGCATAAATTAAAGCCCATGCCTTTGAATTAAACATAAATTAAGGCCCATCTGGCTATCCTTCAGCACATTAAACCTCTGTTTTTTCATTAGATAATGTATTTTTAACTTTAATATATTCATTAGGAAGGTTTATGAATAATTGCATATTTGTGCCTAATATTATTTATTTTTGTGGAATATTATGAGAATATTGGGCAGATTATGAAGATTTGGAGGAGGAGATAATTTAGGGACTTGCTCCCTACTAAAGGAGGATCAATATTAAATAATAAATCAACAAGATATTATGGAATTATGGCACAAATTGTGGAACTCCAATGATTGAGAAAATCTAGGAATGTGTTCCCTGCCATTTAATGCAGATTCCTAGTTTTGGGAACACGATCCACTAATCAAGGGATTTTGGTGGGGAAATCTTCCTCCTTTCATGGGGAATGATTCCTAATAACTTTGTATAGGTACCAAGTTGATTTTTCCTCTAGAGATAGATTTTGATGAGTGTTCTTGTGGAGATAACTCGTATTTCTGCAGTTCCATTGTATTTTCTTGCAGGGATGTAATTGTATTGACGAAAATAATGAAGATTGGTGTCATGTTCAAATTCTAGATATTGTTCTCCCCCATAGGTCTCTGAGTTTCCTTGGGCTTGGCCATCCCAGGAGCCTTAGAGCCCTTTTGTATCATTTTTTCCCCTTCTTTTCACTTCTTATTCACATGCATCTCTTGTTTTATTTATTTCTATTTATGCGTTTAGTATAAATGATTTCTTGTGGTAGGATTTTCTTGGCCATTCGATGAATTATAATTTTGTATAGTAAATCTGTAACATCCTGTAGTAAAACAAGGGATTCTGTAGGATAACTAGGGGATCTTGTAGGAGAACTAGTACATCCTGTAGAAAATCATGTAACGACTTGTTTTGAGCTCAAATTGAGAAAAATCATCATTGAAGCTAGGATTAGGCCCCTACTTTACCTCCAAGACATCGAAATCATTGCACCCCTCTTCCTCCACACTTGTCTCCCCTGCCGAAGATCAAGGAAATATTAGCATTTGCATTTATAAAGCAAAAATATTTAAAAAATGAGTTCTTTTATATTTACACATGCAGACATCAGTTAGTACTCTCTAGATCAGATTTCATGCTTAGATTAGTTAAAACATTACATGTGACAAATAGGGTTAAAATAGGGTTCTTTTGCAAGCAAAGTGTGTTAATAAGTAGATAGATGATTTCATGTTACTTTACAAGCATTTTTAAATTTAGTCTTTCATTCTTGCAAATAGGCAACATTTCTTTTCTCTCATGACAACAAAGGAAGGACACCTTGTATGTTGCACATATAGTGCCCATACCTCTTAAGTGTGTATGAACCTCGGGTTGATAATTAAAGTCGGTAGCCTTGGGATTTGCAACATTCTTGCTGCAATACCGAGGCTCATCACTTTTTGGCACCGTTGCTGGGGAGGTGTCAAAGTATGCATTGTTTTCTTCCCTAGTTGATTCATTTATTTTTACTTTGTGCAAAAAAATATATATTTGCATTAGGTGTATTTCATTTCAAAAATAGAAAAGTGCATTGCATTAGTGTTTTTATTCAATCATAAAAACAAAAACAAAAAAATCTCCAACACCAACCCACCCCCCCATTTGATCACGTGGTGCCGTAAGAGCCACATCACCATCCACTTTTGCAGGTACAAGAAGAAGAGATGGAAAATAATGTAGAAGAAATGGATGGAGATGATGACAATGAGGAAGATCCTCTAAGATTTCCCATTCAAGATACTGATGGTAGTGTGCACATGAAGAATATCCCTCTATCTTTTCTTCCAAAATTTCATGGTCTAAGGTCAGAGGATCCAAAAACCTTTCTCTTTGAATTTGAAATTGTTTGTAGATCTTATGGTTACTTATTAAAAACTCAAAAGTGGAGATTGTTTCCGGAAACATTGAAGGATAGAGCTCTTAATGGTTCATGAGTTTAGGGACTAATTCAATAAGATCATGGAATGATATGCAAAAGACATTTCTTGAAAATACAAAGATCATGATCTTAAGGAAGAAATATTTAGAATGAATCAAAGAGAAGATGAGAGCCTTGAGGATCTAATAGAGAGGTTCATGTATAATGTTAAGAGGGAAAAACTACATCATTTAGGATCTGACACACTAAAAACCCTTTTACTTAGAACAATTAGGGATGAGTGGATTGATCTCCTTGATCTCATGAGTAGAGGTCATGTATACCAATTATCATTTGAAGAAATTTGTGAAACATGAAAACACATATCAAGAGGAAGGGAAATAGTAGCTAAATCAACATCAAGATCGGTAAGTCAAGCTAAACTTGAAAATTTGTTTGATGATTTAGAACATAAATTCTTAGCAACAATTAGGGATGAGTGGATTGATCTCCTTGATCCGGAACATGAAGCTACAAAAAACTTCCACAGAGGCTTGAAATCCAACATAACTTCCCTGTACGGAGGGGAAACATGGAAAGATATCTGTCTTCTCGAAATCCTGAGGATAAAAATTGAGAGGAGAGCTGCGGACCTGCAATTATATCCAGGCGCCTAGCTCCTCTCATCATCTTTTCGTTCATTTCTATCTTTCAGAGTTGTCCTGATGATGGACCCCCTTTGGGGTTTGAAACGTCGACAGACTGAACTTGAAACTGTGGATAATCCGGAACATGAAGCTACAAAAAACTTCCACAGAGGCTTGAAATCCAACATAACTTCCCTGTACGGAGGGGAAACATGGAAATAGATCTGTCTTCTCGAAATCCTGAGGATAAAAATTGAGAGGAGAGCTGCGGACCTGCAATTATATCCAGGTGCCTAGCTCCTTCTCTCATCATCTTTTCATTCATTTCTATCTTTCAGAGTTGTCCTGATGATGGACCCCCTTTGGGGTTTGAAACGTCGACAGACTGAACTTGAAACTGTGGATAATCCGGAACATGAAGCTACAAAAATTCTTAGCAATCTAACCAAACAAGTAGAAATGTTAAGAATGCAAGATGAAGAAAAAAAAAGATGTTGATATTTGTGTTGTCCATGCAGAATCACATAATGTTAAACATTGTTCATCATTACTAAAGTTGAAGGAAGTTTACCAAGAGGACAATGGAGCAAGTCAATCACCAAAGTAGCTATGCTATGTAGCTCCAAGAGGACCATGACAGCCTAGTCAACCTAGTATGATGCAAGAACCTAATTCATAATTTCAAGCTTATGCACATCCATCTCAAAGTAATTGGAACACACCCTTTCCTTCGCAACATTGGCCATCTCAACCCCAAAACCAATCTCGACAACAAGGTTGGAAAGGAACTTATGAGAACCATCCACAATATCCTCAATATTTTCCTCAATATCATTCATACCCAACTCCATGTTATCCCTACCATTCTCCTCCACCACAACCACAACCGCAATCACATTCATCTCAAATATCCACTGCCGCTCAACTACCCGTACCACCATTTCCAAACCCACACATTGAAGTAGCTCAACCCACTTACAATGCTGAGGTACAACACTTCCAAACATATCCTCTTGAGATAAATGGTATTCACCATAGCTCAGGAAGAGTATTACAAAAAAGAGAATCTCGTGATATCATTGAAGGACCACATTCAAAAGAAGAAGATTCAAATGAGAATACCAAAGGATCATGCGCTGCATTTGATGAAGTGCAGACAACAAAATCAGAGATCGAGAAAGTTCCCTCATGGTTACCATCAAATGCTCCATGTATTCAAGAGAACAATCAACAAAAGGTGGAAGATTTGAAGGTCATGTTGAAGAAGACATGAAGAATGATCCAGATAAGCAAGCAAACCAATGACATCAAAGTTATATTGAGGTTTGGTTCTAGAAAATCAACAAGATGGAGCATCACTCTCTTCTTCAACTATGCTTGATCCTTTCAAAGTTAAATCATTTGGTCTTTGAAATCCAGGTACATGTCAAATCATATAGCAAGCCTACACATCAGTTTGTCTGTCATCTTGATGTGCACATGGCTCCATTGGAAGTATTCTTATACTTGAAACTGATTTTGTTTTTCAAGAAGGGTAAGGTAAAAAAAAAGAGAAAAAAAAAAGAGAAAAAAGAAAAATCTCAGGTGAAAACCTCCTTTAAGGCGCCTTAGATTGTCTCATTGATTGAAAAATTCCTTTGAGGCGCCTCAAATTGGCTCATTGATTGAAAACCTCCATGAGGCAGTCAATGGGTTGGGAAAAAGAAAAAAAAAAGGAGAAAAAAAAAAGATCCAAGGTGAAAACGTCCTTTGAGGCGCCTAGGGAGACCTACTAGTTGAAAACCTCCTTGAGGCAACTAGTAGGCCTAAAAACAAAATTAAAAAAAATTAATAAATATTTGCTCCATGTATCTCTCTTATGAATGCATGTACTCTCCAACATCTAGAAGCAACAAAACAAGTTGGTATTGTTAGCACTCCAGGAAACTCTCCTAGGTTGTAGATCGGAGATGCCTGGTAACATTTAATCTTCAATATTGTTCTCTGAACTATTGGAATAAGTGATGGTTTGGATCAAGTTAGATAACCATTTTAGATCTATTCTCACTCAAGACATGCATGAACACCCTAAAAAACACAAGGCTTTACCACAAATGCTCAATAGTTTGTAGATTTAATGGATAGATGGAGAATATTGACAGTACCAGCAGATTGCATACATGAACATATATGAATGGATAGATACAGGCAACAAATGAACTTACTAACTATATTGGCAGATGCATACATAATAACACATATAAATGGCTAGCTACAGGCAGTAAAGAAGCTTTCTAATCTAATATATCAAAGCAAAGATAAGATGACAATTATCTGGCCTTAAACACAAAGAAAACCTGAATAAATTGTTCAAGTGCAAGCATAGAATATAAGAGAATTGGACATTGAACATATAATAGCAAAAGAAGCTTGTATTACTAAAGAATGTAGATGAGAATCTTGAAGGAATAGAGGAGGAATAATCTCCAAAAGTTGAACCCTTGTTACATCTAGCTTTCTGCCTTTTATAGGCCATTTACAATGCCCCTAAGCTCTCTAGAAGGCTCAGAGTCTTAACCTTGTCTGATCTGTCCCTTAACCGTTTGATTCCCTCAATAGGCAAGCATGGCTCAAAGGTTTTTCTATTTCTGACAGAGGAATAACCGCATTTAGATATTTTGGGTGCGCTGGTAGGGAGCTCTCTCTTGACAGAGATGCCTACAATCTCTTCTGTTGATTTTGGCTGTGTCGCACTGTGCTGCTCCATGATGTATCTGGTTTGGGATGTGTTGTGCTGTAGATGCCCATGATATTTCTGTTTCGGGCTAGTTGGGCATGCTTTGTTGCGTTGTAGATGCCTCTCGGCCTCAGTTTCTCTTCAAATTGTTTAATAATGAGTGTTTTCTGTTTTACACAGAAACCACTGTAATTCTGTAAACTCCCGCCAATTTTGGTTCCTTTCAAACTTTAAAAGTCCTAAAAAATGATTTATTTACCCATCGGGTCCGCCCTTTGGGTTGCTGTCGCCTGTCGCAGATGGCTTGGTCCCTTTGTTCCCTTCGTATTTTTGCAATATGGCGAAAACCTTAAAAACATCAAAAACCGACCTTTGTGGAGATGAAAACATATATATATTTCACCTCTAAAACACATCGGGTCCGAACTTCATTTCTATCAGCGCTGCCAAGGTTCCCTTTGTATTTTCATTGAAACAATGAAAATAACATAAAATACATTACAAAATGCTTGGGCGCAGACTTGAAATATTATGGAATATCGTTCACAATGCTGTCGAGTCCCGCCTTATCACATCGTACATAGGAATATGTAAAGGCCCCGCCCCTTTGGTAAGCGCCGATGAGATATTGCGATGCGATCTGATCGAAATCACATATTGCTATATGTAAAGGCCCCACCCCTTTGGTCTTCCCGATCTGCGATCCGCCGATGTGATTTGGGCTGTTGATCCGCATATGCGATCGACGGTCCTTGTTTAATCGCCGATTGCCATCGCCATTGCCCCATGTTCTGTGCCGATTTGCCTTCGCTGATGCGACTTGTCAATTAGACCTGGGCCATTGATTGGCTAGATCTAATGGCTGCTGTGCCTTCTCACTTTAAGCCAGTGATTTTGGAATTTTAATGGTTTACAAGCGTTTCCTACCTCCCGATAGTGTATTTCCTCCCCTTTAAGGGCTTTCATCCTTCGATCATTTTGATTTTGAACGATCCTTAAGAGGATTTTGAAGAATTTTGGGGCACACTTGGATCCTTTGGGATAATTATTAAGCAAGTTTGGAGACTTTTAGGACATATATGGATCCATTTTTGGGCTGTTTGCCTCCAAGGCTAACATTGGCTCCTTCTAGGGATGAAATCCTCCCTGTGAGGTTTCAAGAATCAAAGATCAATGCCTTTCCTGTAAAACAAAAATTAAATCTTCCTCCTAGTGTTGCATTGGGTATGGAGTCTTTTTAGCATAAAAATAAAAACTGAAAGAAAAACATATTTACAATACCAAGGCTTTAAGGCCTTAAGTGAAATAAAGTTTCAAAACTGCCCATTGATTGGGCCATCAAAAACATCTCCTCCTCCTTTGATGCATCCCTTTTGAGAAAACATTCACCAAACTGAAAATTGATCCTTTTTACCTTTCTATCAAAGGTTTATTTCTCTTGGTCAATGTGCATATCAACAAAATCATCAAAGACTTGCAAAAGCCTATTGATTTAATCATCTACTTGAAAAACTTTCTTGCATTTGATATTATCATGTAGAGTTGGTCTATATGTCACCTCATCTCTGTATGCTTTCAACCTTGTATGTTTTTCTTGGAAGGTTTTGTACACCTGTTGAATGATAAGGTCTGCTCATACTCAGCTGTGTCATTTGTGACCTGAAAAATTAATATGAAGGATGAATCAATGCATTCTTGTGTGGGGGACACAAGGATTCCACATTTTCCTGTAGCTTCTTTAGAGCAAGCCCCATCAAAGAACATGTCCCAAATATATGGGCCTTCTTCCTCTGTGATCTGGAAAACTGGTTTTTTAAGCTACATAGAGGCCAACTGATAAGGCTTGGTAATGTCAAGACCAAGCTTATTCATGACAGCCTTGGGCATTGGATTATGGCTGGCTCTAGTGTCCAAAAGGAAATTATGAAAGATTTTATCATGAATAGACAGAGGAACATAGAATGATGGGGAGCTGTCTTCACAATTTTTAGTCACTGGGCTGAGAATGATAACTGGTTGGTCATCTTGCAAATTTACATAGTCAGTGGAAGCTTGGATGGCTTTAGGCTCAAAAGCCTCAAGGATAGATGTCTTGAAGGACTCATTCTTCACTGGTTCAATCAGAGGCATAGGTATTCTTGGCTTCTGGTTTTCTGATTGAAAACTGAAAGAAGAAGGGGACTTGTCAAGGCCTCTTACCTCTATGGCTGGTGCTTTGAGAATGATAGGATCAACTGTTGATTGCTTCTGCTTATTAGCTTGTTGTTCTGCAGGGACACCAGCTTTATGAACATGAGTTTCTTTGACATTATTCATCATATACCTTAGATTATATTGCTGCTGATCTAGAGTTTGTAGAACAACTTCACCATCCCATTCTTGGGTGATCTAGTCATTGAATAATGACTTCTCATAGGCAGCTTTGGTTAAAAAAGTGGTGCTGCCTTTGTCTTCCATACAATGGATCTCATCATCCTCTTCAAGGTGCTCTTCCTCCATGACTACATTTTGAAGAGGGGTCTTCACCCTTTGGTCTTCATTGGCATCTTTGTTTCTTTGCAAAATCTGCAATTGCTCATTTGCTCTTCTATATGGATTTGGATTTGGAGGAGCAAAGCTATTAGGAACCCTTCCTTTCCCAGAATGCTGCTCAACCTTTAATTTGGAAACTTCAGAGGCTAATGACTCTATCATCTTGGCCATTTTATTGATCTTGGGATCTGAAGATGATGGAGGCTCACCCCTCTATCTTCTTCTATCAGTATTACCTTTGAGCTTTTATGCAGCCATGATGTTTGATTCTACTTCCAAGGCTGCATCTTGCATATCAGCCAAAGAAGCACATCACCTCTCCCTCAATAGTAAACAGAAGTCAGAATCAAAGGCATTGGCATAGATGAGTCTAGCAGAGGTAGTGGTGGGTTTTACTTCAGATGGTATCTTGCTGTACATGCGGTTAAATCTCTTATTGAAATCAGACAACAGCTCACCATTTTCCCTCTGTAAGTTCCCAAACTCAGGGTGGTAGTAAGGGAGATCCTTCTTATCCCCCCAATGCTTTAGGAAATCATCATCTACGGCCTTAATATCTGCTATAGATGTTGGGGTCAATTCCCTGAACCATTTTCTAGCCTCTCCATCTAGGCTTTGGACAAAGAATCTCATCCACACATCTTCTTCACTAATGTCCAGATTATCAACATAGCAATAGAATGACTCAAGATGTTCTTCAACAGTAACACCTTCAATCCAAGTGAACTTAGGCCTATATTTATGATATTCTCTAGTAGGCATGACATTCAAAGGAGTGGGGAGTATTAGAGGTCCATACCTAGTAGCTATGATTATTTCCATTTTGGTAGGTGCTTGTGGACCTGCCATAGCCGTGGTAGCTAAAAGAGTACTGATAGTCTGAATGATAGAGGGATGAGGGGTGACTGACAGGACTAAAGGAGTCTGATGGATAGGAGGTGAGGTTTCCTTAGGGCTTAAAGCAAAAGGAGAACCTAAAGAATAAGGAGCTTTATGAATTTCTGAGAGTTTTTCTTCACTGCTAGTATTAGAATCTATACTCTCAACATGTATTTGTTCTATTGTAGGATTTTCTTGAAGAGATATAGAATATTGTTTAGGTTTACTTGAACCTGATGCTCCTTTCTGCAATACTTTCTTCTCTTTGATGGTATTTTCAGGGTCAGGCACTAGGTGAGCTTGTGATTTCTAAGGATTTCTCCGAGTATGCCTCACAAACTGAGCCAAAATTATGAAGTGGAGTTGCCAAGAGGTTCGACCTCCAATAGAGTTTCCAGATAGATGATTACAACCAAAAATGCGCTTAGAATTTGTCTATCATCAAAGTTGGGTCCGTGTCATTTCCTAGGGAAGCTGAGCTTCAGTTTCCTCTCCCCGGCAACGGTGCCAATTATGTTAGCACTCCAGGAAACTCTCCTAGGTTGTAGATCGGAGATGCCTGGTAACATGTAATTTTCAATATTGTTCTCTGAACTATTGGAATAAATGATGGTTTGGATCAAGTTAGATAACCATTTCAGCTCTATTCTAACTCAAGACATGCATGAACACCCTCAACAACACAAGGCTTTAGACCACAAATGATCAATAGTTTGTAGATTTAATGGATAGATGGAGAATGCTGACAGTACCAGCAGATTGCATACATGAACATATATGAATGGCTAGATACAAGAAACAAATGAACTTACTGACTATACTGGCAGATGCATATATAATAACACTTATAAATGGCTAGCTACAAGCAACAAAGAAGCTTGCTAATCTAATATATCAAAGCAGAGATAAGATGACAATTATTTGTCCTTAAACACAAAGAAAACCTGAATAAATTGTTCAAGTGCAAGCATAGAACAGAAGAGAATTGGACATTGAACATATAACAACAAAATAAGCTTGTATTACTAAAGAATGTAGATGAGAAGCTTGAAGGAACGGAGGAGGAATAATCTCCAAAAGTTAAACCCTTGTTACATCTAGTTTTATGCCTTTTATAGGCCCTTTACAATGCTCCTGAGCTCTCTAGAAGGTTCGGAGTCTTAACCTTGTCTGGTTTGTCCCTTAATCGTTTGATTCCCTCAATAGGCAAGCATGGCTCAGAGGTTTTTCTCTTTTTTGATAGAGGAATAACCACATTCAGATATTTTGGGTGTGCTGGTAGGGAGCTCTCTCTTGACAGAGATGCCCACAATCTCTTCTGTTGATTTCGGCTTTGTCGTGTTGTGCTGCTCCATGATGTATTTGATTCGGGCCGTGTTGTGCTGTAGATGCCCCATGATTTTTTATTTTTTATTTTTTATTTATTTATTTTATTTGTTTATATAATATATAATTATCATATTATTATTATTATTATTATTATTTATTTATTTATTTATTTATTTTTATTTTTATTTATTTATTTATTTATTTATTTTTTTTTTCGGGCTAGTCGGGCATGCTTTGTTACGCTGTAGATGCTTCTCGGCCTTGGTTTCTCTTCAAACTGTTTAATAATGAGTGTTTTCCGTTTTACACATAAACCACTATAATGCTGTAAACTCCCACCATTGTTTGTTCCTTTTGGACTTTAAAAGTCCTCAAAAAATGATTTATTTACCCATCGGGTCCGCCCTTTGGGTCGCTGTCGCCTATCACAGATGGCCTGGTCCCTTTGTATTTTTGCAATATGGAGAAAACCTTAAAAACATGAAAAAACGGCCTTTGTGGACATGAAAACATATATATATATATATATAATATATTAATTATATAATTATATATATATATATATATTATATATATTATATATATTATATTAATATATATATATATATATATTATATATTAATATATATATTATATATATTTCACCTCTAAAACACATCGTGTTCAAAATTCATCGCTATCGGTGCTGCCAAGGTTCCCTTTGTATTTTCGTTGAAGCAATGAAAACACATAAAATACATTACAAAATGCTTGGGCGCGAACTTGAAATATTATGGAATATCGTTCACAATGCCGTCGAGTTCGGCCTTATCGCATTGCACATAGGAATATGTAAAGGCCCTTCCCCTTTAGTCAGGGCCGATGCAATATTGTGATGCGATCTGATCGCAATCACATATCGCTATATGTAAAGGCCCCGCCCCTTTGGTCTTCCCGATCTACGATTTGCCGACGTGATTTGGGTCATTGATCTGTGTATGCGATCGACGATCCTTGTTTAATCGTCGATCGCCATTGCCATCACCCCATGGTCTGCGTCGATTTGCCTCCGTCGATGCAACCCGCCGATTAGATTTGGGCCGTTGATCGGCTAGATCTAATGGTCACTTTGCCTTCTCACTTTAACCCTCTGATTTTGGAATTTTAATGGTTTTCAAGCGTTTCCTGCCTCTCGATAGTGTATTTCCTCCCCTTTAAGGGCTTTCCTCCTTCGACCATTTTGATTTTGAATGATCCTTAAGAGGACTTTAAAGAATTTTGGGGCACACTTGGATCCTTTGGGATAATCCTTAAGCAATTTTGGAGACTTTTAGGACATATATGGATCCATTTTTGGGTCGTTTACCTCCAAGGCTAACAGGTACCAAGAGAAAAAAATGGTCAAGCCTAGTTGAAAGAAGTCAAATTTTGACTTTCTCCTCCTTTGCTCAAATGCTCCAACAGAACCAAGGCCATGCCAGTCCATCACCATATCTATTTCCAACATCCACTCATCATTCCCAAGCTTCTACCACTTATTTTTCTTGCTGCCCCAAAATATTACAGGAAGGCTCTAAATTATTACAGGAAACAAAAATACATAGAGCATAAATTTATTTTTGCCATAACTTGAAACCCATGCATCCATTTGAATTTTTTTTCATGGGGAGATGCATATGGATGATGGTAACTTGCTCAAGCAATTTCAACAAATTCTAGTACACGGTTTCCAAGAAACCGACCTCCATCACCTACAACCATTTTTGAATTTTCTCGATATCTATGCATCCATTTAAAATGTTGTTTCATGGGGATATGTATATGGATGATGGTAACATTCTCAAGAAATTTCAACAAATTCCAGTGCACGATTTTCAAGAAATCGACCCCCATCACCTTCAAACATTTTTAGTTTTTCTCGAGATTCGTGCATCCATTGGCCAATGTTTATTTTATAGGGAGGTGCATAATGATGATGGAAACATGATCAAAAAATTTCAGGTCAATCCATTCTATTGTTTGGAAGATATGGAAAAAACAAGTTTGCTACAAGAGGCTGTCCTGAATTACTACAAGTTCTCTACAGGAAGTTCTGAATTACTACAGGATCTCTTCAGGAAGGTCGAGAAGAAGCTACAAGAGGTAATATGATGCAAAAATGGGTCAAAAGGTTAGGTATTATTTAGGGAAGATTGATATAGGTCCCCCAACACTTGCACATCAACATCAACTCAGCAACAACATGCATGTCTCTCCAACAACCATCATGTAGGTACATGTATGCAATATTATTGACCTCTTCTCTTGAGCATATTATAGTTAGAAATTTGTTTTCAATGCATGAGAGATGAGGTTTTATAATCTAAGGATGAGGCAGCAGCCTCAGTCACCTTCAACTAGTTAATTGTAGCTCACTCCTTCACTCATGCAATGTGGAAAAGTCAAATTATGACGGGTGATGATTTCAAGGAACGAGGACAATAGTTAAAAGAAGAATTTTTTGCAAAGTCTAAGTCACCACAACACTCCAAGAACTTAACTATCTATCCATCATTCATCCATCCCATTTCATAATTTCAAGAACAAACCCTACACTCTGTCTCACCGTGAAAATTTCTTGAAAAAACAAACAGAGCATCCTCTCCATTTTCACAAACCTACATCATTTCTCATCACTCCCATACAATTAGAAGACTCTGAAGGAAGAAGGAATGACTACTATAGGAAGGCAGAATGCTGCTACAAGAAGGAAGAAAGGTACAAATGGTGCTAAAACCCAAAATGGAAATGCCTACGAGAGACCTAATCAAAACAGATAACTCCAAGGCCATTAAGCAATCATCTAGGCCACAAGAGAGAAGAAGAAGGAAACAAAAGGAAATGAGGCATTCACCATAAAAATAGAACTCAAATTGCAGTGATAAAAAGAGGCTTTCCAAGAGGTATCTAATCTCTTTCTAGCTTTTTTCCAAGGCCTAAAAGATGTTATCGAAATGGGAGAAAGAAATGGAAGTCAAGTTAAGGGCCTACCCTAACCTCAGACTATCATTTATGCTCAAAACAGGTTTCCTGTAGTTTTAATAGGGTTTCTTGTAGGCTTCCTGTAGTTTTGATAGGAATTACTACATGATGTCTTAGTTCTCATCTAAAGGAATTTTGAAGGCGTTAGAGGTGTCCAAATGGTGGAACAAGGTCGCATAATCTTGATAAGGATGTGGAAGACCTTGCCAAACTGAAAAATATTCAAGAACCCATCTTGAATAAGGGGAAGTAACCAAACTAATGGTCTCAAGAAACAAAGATTTTTCTTTGCACAAATATGTTTTTGGGCTTGTCCTTGCAGAACTTACAACCAAGATTCTTAATGCACAAGAGAGGGGCCACCAGGGTTATGAATGAAGCACAATGAGGTCACTAATTTGCTTAGAGGACGAGCAACACTTTTAGCAGGGGGTATGATGGGCCTCTAAATTAAACATAAATTAAGGCCCATGCCTCTGAATTAAACATAAATTAAGGCCCATCCGACTATCTTTCAGCACATTAAACCTCTCTTTTTGCATTAGATAATGTATTTCTAACTTTGCTATATTCATTAGGAAGGTTTATGAATAATTGCATATTTGTGCCTAATATTATTTATTTTTGTGGAATATTATGAAAATATTGGGCAGATTATGAAGATTTGGAGGAGGAAATAATTTAGGGACTTGCTCCCTACTAAAGGAGGATCAATATTAAATAATAAACAAGATATTATGGAATTATGGCACAAATTGTGGAACTCCAATGATTGAAAAAATCTAGGAATGTGTTCCCTGCCATTTAATGCAGATTCCTAGTATTGGGAACAAGACCAACTAATCAAGGGATTTTGGTGGGGAAAGCTTCCTCCTTTCATGGGGAATGATTCCTAATAATTTTATATAAGTACCAATTCGAATTTTCCTCTAGGGATAGATTTTGATTAGTGTTCTTATGGAGAGAACTCGTATTTCTACAGTTCCATTGTATTTTCTTACAATGATGTAATTGTATTGATGAAAATAATGAATATTTGTGTCATGTTCAGCTTCTAAATCTTGTTCTCTTCCATAGGTCTCTGAGTTTCCTTGGGCTTGGCCATCCTAGGAGCCTTAAAGCCCTTTTGTATCACTTTCTTTTCTTCTTTTCACTTCTTATTCACATGCATATCTTGTTTTATTTCTTTCTATTTCTTCATTTAGTATAAATGATTTCTTGTTGTAGGATTGAGTTAAATGGTTGATGTAAGTTCTATTGTAGGATCAAAAGCATCATTTCATCCTTGGAAAAGCTTTGGAAGGTCATAGTAATCATTGAGCTACTTGGATTAGCTTTCTTATTCCCAAATCTAGATTTCTTAAACTCCTTTGTGACAAAGAACAATGAATCTCTGCTATTTTTTAGAGCATGCTAATGTTCTTCAATCGAGTTGGTTCCATTTGCATTAGATCACAAAAACACTCTATTTAATAACAAAATTTACCCCATTGAATTTTCACTTGATTATGTTAGGCATTTGATGGATTTACTAGCTAACTAGTTCTCGAATTTCTAGATTTTAGACTAGTAATTTTCTGCTATTTTTTAGCATGGGTTAACAGAGGTCTTTGTGAGTGATTCCACTTGGAATGAAGACCTAAGACATCCTATTCAATAACAAAATTTATCCCATACAATTTGGATTTGATTTGCTTTGTCATTCAATGAATTATAATTTCGTATAATAAATCTGTAACATATTGTAGTAAAACAAGGGATTCTGTAGGAGAACTAGGGGATCCCATTAGGGGAGTTTTGAGGTCTAAAATGGGCCTCCTAAGGAAATTATAAAATAATAGTGGAAATAATAAAATAAGATTAGATTACATCATCAAATTTTAGAGGGGAAAAGAAAAAAACTTTTTTTTCAACTCGTATTTCCAACTTATCCCCCTATGGATTTATTCAATTTTCAAGCAGAAACACTCATTGGATGCATAATTTGATTCCTCATCCAAGGATTACCCATGTTGCATACTTTTGATGGAATCTGCTACACGAAAAATGAGAAATACATGAAAAACCTGATTACAATCACACGTTTTTCATGTATTTCTTATTTTTCGTGTAGCAGGGTCCATCGAAAATATGCAACATGGGTATTCCTTGGATGAGGAATTAAATTTTGCATCCAATGAGTACTACCACTCGAAATTTGAGTAAAACCTTGGGGAGATAAGTTGAAAATACGAGTTGAAAAAATAGTTTTATTATTTTTTAATCTTTTTACTTTTTTACTCCAAAAATGGTGAATCATCCCCCATGGTTGACATCATCATCTTGAATCATATTGGTTCTTATAAATTTTATTTTGATTGCACATTTTTCTTAGGAGGCCCATTTTAGACCTCAAAAATTCCCTAATGTGTAGGAGAACTAGTACATCCTGTAGCGGCCTGTTTTGAGCCCGAATTGAGAAAAAATATCATTGAAGCTGGGATTAGGTCCCTACTTGACCTCCAAGCCATCAAAGTCATTGTACCCTTCTTTCTCCACACCTATCTCCCTTGACAAAGATCAAGGAAAGATTAGCATTTGCATTAATAAAGAAAAAATATTAAAAAAATGGGTTCTTTTATATTTACACATGCACATAACAATTAGTACTCTCTAGATTAGATTTCATGCTTAGATTAGTTAAAACATCACATGTGACAAATAGGGTAAACTAGGGTTCTTTTGTAAGCAAAGTGTGTTAATAAGTAGATAGAGGATTTCATGTTACTTTACAAGCATTTTTAAATTCAGTGTTTCATTCCTGCAAATATGCATCATTTCTTTTCTCTCATGATAGAAAAGGAAGGACACATTGTATGCTGCACATATAGTGTCGATACCTCTTAAGTTTTCATGAACCCCGGGTTGATAATTAAAGTCAGTAGCCTTGGGAGTTGCAGCATTCTTGCTGCAATATCGAGGCTCATCATCCCCTTCATTTGAATGGAGAAGGGGTTTTGAATTTTGCGAAGAAAGCTTTTATTTACACTACTGTAGCTCAAGTAATCTTAATAGAAGGCTGAATCAATAGTGTTTTTCTCATGAGAAGAGTCATGATAGATCAAGTACTATTATCTATTTATTTTTCCTGTGTTTTATGAGTTAAATGGTTATTCAATTTATGTTTATTACATGCATGAACGAAATCGATCTTACGTTTTTCCCTATTGTCATGAATGATTAAAATCATATACTGTATGTGTAAGCAACGAAATCATATGCATGTGATAAGTTTTATAAAAAAAAGAAATTAACTATTTAATTAAATTTTAGCTATCATTTGATATTTTAAATTCATGATCATTTGATAATCTATATTGTATTATTGTTTATGAAATTCTATTTAGATCACATATACAAATTAAGATTTCTCGGGATAGATAGATTAATAGCTAATTTATATATTTATTTATACTCAAGTTTCATTAATCTTAAGTCTCACACATACACACTTCATCCATTTTTATTATTTACATTAAGGGAATCTGGTCCCATAATCCTAGTCAGAGCCACCAATCCAAACAAAAAAGATCTGCTCTAAGGTCCCAACCGGGTGGTTTTCCTCAATGTTGAGGCAGGCATTTCAAGACTTTAACAAAACCCTCTTTCATTTATGAGGAAATTTAGTTGCAAAGTGACCAATCTCACCACAATCGAAACACATAAATGGAAGTTTATCTTTGAAATTACCTATTCCTCTTTTTATCTTTCTCGTAAAGTTAGCTATTTCTTCATTTGAGCATTCTTCTTCTTCTTTGCAGCAATTGGAGCTTGGTCTTGATTCTTGTTTGTTTTTCTCGGCCTTCTTGGATGATGTGAATGCTTCTTCTTGATTGGATGGACCATCTACTTGTTTCCTCATTTCATACATTGTTAGTATTCCATGCAATTAGCCCATGGTGTTTTTCTCCAGATCATCCCTTTCCTCTAACATAAATACTTGAACATCAAACCTTTTTGGAGGATATCTTAGAATTTTTCGAACTACTTTTTTATCCAAAATTTCTCCCAATGTTGCTAAAGCATTTACTCTTTCATCAACACGAAGGAAAAATGATAAAATGTTCTCCTCTTCATTCATTCTCAGCTGCTTAAATTGTCCTTGGTGGGTTTGGACCTTGGTCTCCTTTACCTTCTTGTCTCCTTCATATGTATTTTGAAGCCTGTCCCAAATTTATTTTATTGATTTGTAGTGCATTATTTTTACATATACAAAATTTGTCACACCAATCTGGAGAGCATTTTTAGCTTTAGCTTGGATTTCGTAAAGCCTTTGTCCATTAGTATTTGAGGGACGAGTTGATGTATCGATGTATTCGGTCAATACAACATTCCAAACATCAAAGCCTTGTGCTTGAAGATATGACTTCATATTTCCAACTGAGAATGCATAGTTGTTTCCATTTAGTACAATGATTGTTGACTAATGCCACTCGATGATCTCCTTCTAGTTGTTAAACTGCCATTGAAGGAACTTGCTTTGATACCAATTGTTGGAAATACTAGGGGCGGTGAATCAATATTTCTCAACAATTAGTAACTTATTAATATTTTTAGAGAATTAGTTATTCTTCAACAGTTTGAAACAATGAATAAATAATACATAATGAACAATTTTTTTTGAAGGTGGAAAACCCCCTTTGGGTAAAAAACCACTGAACATTTTTCGAATAAGTTCTTGAAATCTTTAGCTCCAACTCAAAATAAATCTACAAATCCCTAGAACTCTAGAAAAACATTCTTCTTAAGCACCCACAGGAAGGACATCCCAACGCCCTAGGTTTCTATCATCAATAAGCTGAATGGATGCATCAACACCCTAGCAAGCATCACCTTTCCCTAGAACCACCCTACCAACCTGAAGTATTTTCAAGCACCCACCTGAAGGTGACTTCAACCACCTACTTAACACCACCCTACCACCCTAAAATGACAAAAAAATAATAAAAATATTGTGGACTCCCATACAAGGGACAATGGTCAACTTACATTGATATGCAATGATGTTATTGGACTGAACAAATAACTCTAGGACCTAAACCCTTGTCCCAACAAACCCCAGGACCAAAAATCCTTGCTCCAGCTACAAATCGAACCCTTGTACCAAAATCAAATGACTTGTAGAATAATACAATTTCTTTACAAAACTTATACAATGACCTGTACTGAAGATGAAACTAACGTCTTTTCCCTTTGATGATGTAACCACAATTGTTGACTTTAATGATGACACTTCTCTTAGTTTTGCCCTTATTTCTTCCTTCAATGTGAAAACAATGCATTGTCGCTAATGCTCCTCCCTTACTACTTTTACTGCTTGTAGTAAGTTTATTCTGCCTTCAATGCTATCATGGTTTGTTTCCTTAAAAGATGATAAAAAAAACAATATTTAACTTTTCTACTTTTTAATCAACAAGCCTACAATAATACTTCTTTTCTTCAGACATTTGATGTCCTAACCAAAGGTATGTAGTTTGACACTTGATTCTTATCCCATTGTGTAAGGATGTGTAACGAAAACATGTAGAGAAATATTTGCTATCCAATTCAAGAGACAATTTACTTGCGCTGCCTCAAATAAGCTAACATATATAGTTGTAGGATATTTTCGAAACTGAACTCATGTAAGGTCAACTTTATTTGTTTGACTTGCACTTGAAAATGTATGTATATCTTCATTGTTTTTGCAAGTATAGGCTATAGAGACTCTGTTGTTCTTTGAAGCCAAGAATGGAGCATCAACATGGTCGTATTTAAGAGAATTTTAAGTCATTCACTTGAAAACGTTCAAGCCAAACGAAACCCAAAGATCAAACCAAAAAGATTGTGAAATATACCCTAAACAATTCTTCCCTAAATGACTGCAATTAGGCATGTGTTGAAATTAAATCTCATAGTCACTAGAGTTATCTTTCAGTTAACATGTGTGATGTGGCCTATCAATGGGTTATTGTGAGTTAATTTGAGTCAGATGGCATACAATGAGTTGTGGACTAGTTGATGAATAAAATTAGCTATATAGTGGAGTTAAGCCTAGTGTCCATCAGTTAATTGATCTCTAGTTCTAGAATAGAGATAAACATGAGTTTATTTGAGTAGTTTACTTTGTGTTAACTTACTCTCAGTTAATTGCATCAACTGCTAAAATTAACCTTAGTAGGTCATGCATTTCGAATTGCCTATTGAGATTGGATGAAGGAACAATTGTAATCATTATTGTTCAACAAGTTTTGGTGTACATGCTTGAGAAGCCATCTGAGTAATTTCTACTGGGAATTGTGCAATGAAATAGGAGAAATTCTTATTTTTTAGGGGCATATTTGTGCTAGGAAATAGGAGCTTCCTAGCATGCATTATTTTCCTAAGTGTAAGAAAATTCTTGTGTAGAGTTGATGAGTATTGCAGGAAGCGTCAAGCTTGAAGTAGATTCTATATAATAGATAAAATTGATCAGTTGATTCAATACAAGAAAACAAGGGTTTTCCCTAGTTGGGTTCCCCAGATATATTGTGTGTTCTATGTGTGATTGTGTTTCTATTCATTGTTTTATTTCCGCAAATTTTTGGTAGAGAAAGCTTGTATCTTTTGTGATCAATTTGCTTTCATTAGCAATTGCAAGGTTTCAAGGATTTTCTACATGGTATCAAACTTGAAAACAAGATAGAAACCGAGTTCTTTGATCAGATTCAAAGCACATTGAAGAGAAGATCAATTAGTGCACGAATTCTACAAGTGCAGGAAACATGTCTTTCTATGGTTTGAGGACAGAGCATGCCCTAGAATAGAATTCTAATTTTTGTGAATGAAAAGAAAAAAATGAAGGCTATCTTAGATGATAATGGGGATTTCAAATACATCAAGACTGGTATTCCTAAACCTCTTGCATCAGATGCACAACAACTGGCTCAATGGAGGAAGGACACTGTTAAAGCTAGGAGGATGATCCTAGAAGGAGTTATATAACATATTGTTCCAAAATTGCATGGGAAGGAGACATAATTCCAGATCTAGAAAGTCCTTACTAATCTGTTCAAAAGTAGTAATGATGATAGAAAACTTGCTTCAAAGGACAAATTGAGGAACATTCGAATCGGTAAGAATGAGCCCATTGTTACATATCTATCTAGGTTTTCTCAAATGAGGGATGAAATTGGAGGTGTTGGAGATATAGTTCCACCAACATATCTTGTGAGCCTTTCTCTTCTTGGGCTTCAAAAATCTTGGCTTAGTTTCTAGGATGTAGTGAATCGCAGAGATAAGCTCCCTGATTGGGAGAGACTGTGGTTAGATTTTGTGCAGGAAGAGATAAGGAAGATCACAAGGGATGGAGTCTCAGCTAAGATAGACGATAAGGAGAACTTTTCCCTAGATGGAAAAGGGAAGAAATACAAAGGCAAGAAGGCCCAATGCAAGACCGAATCTAGTCAGAATGGAGGAAAGAAAAAGAAGGATCTGAGAAAAATAAAGTGTTCTCATTGTCATTAATTTGGACACTATGCTACAAAATGTCTGAACAAGAAATCCAACAAGCGTGTTGCAAAAAAAAATAGGATGAGAAGCACTCTCTTCTAAGTTCAAATTGGATTTCTCTTTGATATCTTACATGTCAAGATCAATTTTAGGTAGTGTGTGGTATATTGACTCAGGGAATAAAGAATTCTTCAACAGTTTGGAGGAGAAAGACATGCAATTCCATATCGAGCTTGGGGATGATGGAAGATACATGATCAAAGGAGTTGGTACAGTGAGATTTAAGAGGGAGTCTAATTCCCTTATCCATCTCAATAATGTGATGTATGTTTCAGGATTGAAGAAAATCCTTGTCTCAGTAGTAGTCCTTGAAGACAAAGGGTATGAGGTAGTATTCAAAAAAGGGAATGCCTACCTCAAGCAGTCAGCTTCAAGACAAGTCAATAATATAGGTGTTATGATCAAGAACCTCTACAAATTGGAGTTTGATTCATGTGAAACCTTGAGAACCAAGGAAAAGTTTTTTTAGGGCTAGGACATTGGAGAGCTCTGACACAGGCGCATGAGACATTTACATCATGGATCATTGAAGATACTTCAGTGGTTTACCACTGTGATACCACAATGCGCCTTTTATCAACATGATGTGTGCAAGGGATGCACTCTTGGCAAGTATGCCAAATCTTCCCTTTTGGGCTGAGATAACATAGCTGGAGATATTCTGGAGAAAGTTCTTTCAGATGCTTATGGCCCCTTCTCCACAATTCCCATTTCAAAACACATGTATTATGTGATCTTCATTGATGCTTTTCCCGTAAGTCTTGGATTTATGTTGGTAATTTAATTATTACTTAAATCACTTGTCATTAAATTTTCAAACCCAAGGTTCGTGAAATTGCAAAGTATATTTGCACAATATATGCTAGGAATCAACTTTCAATTTTAAAAGGAAATCCCAATCTATTTAAAGAAACAATAAAACTGAAATAAAACTTATTCATGAAAAATGTCTAAGATGAGTATGCACACACTTTTTTTTTCAAAAAAGTTAGGAAAGAAATCTTTTAATCTATGAAATTGAAATGACAATTGAAAAAATAAACGTACTCTATTGACAAGAAAATAAATCTATTCTAGTGACATGAAAGTAAATCTATTTTACCAACAAGAAAGTAAATCTATTCTATTGACTTGAAAGTAAATTTAACCTAGAAAACAACGAATCCTATACTAAGGAAGCATTGAATTCTTAAACTATGAAATTTAAAGGAAATTTATTCTGAAAGCAGTGAGAGATTAATTTAAATTACTAATGTGTGCATTTTCAAATTAGAATAATTCATGAATATCTATCAAACAAATTGGAAAACAATGAATCTATGAAATGAGAGAAATAACGCTTAACATGCAAAAGAACATAAATGGAATGAATATGAAAGAATGCAATGCATCTAATCAAAAGACTTAAAATGAATGTAAAAAAACCTAAAAAAATTTAAAACATTAGAATACATCCCATACTCATTAGGTGGCCATCCCAAAGTGCATGAGAGGTGGAAAGTTTAGAAAACTATTGATCAAACACCAAATGAAGGCACAACCATATCAAAGTGAAATACAATGGTATTCATTACATCATAAGCATAATGCCAATCCTTAACATCCAAAACTCTGTATTGAAGCATGAGCATAGCTCCCAAACTTTACAAACCTTTTGAGAGGAGAAAACACTCCCATTTATACAAAAACTAAGATAACTAATTCATAAATGTAGATCCACAAATCTCTCCTAGATCCACAAATATCTCATGTGGTTACAACCATGCATTGACATCTAGCAATCCACATCTCTTTATATCCTCTCACAATTCTATCCTAGCTTTGATAGAAGACACTTATGAAAACTTCCATGATATTTCTCCATGAATTGTTCTCGACCAATGATCTCAAAGTTTCCTCAAATCTTCAAGAGTTTGAAGAGGAAATTCGAATTGAGTCTTAGAGGTCAAATACGACTGTCTTAGAATCTTCGAATATACCTACACACATCACATAATTCATCCAACTTTTGTATATAATTGAATACATGTTATTTTTCTAATATTTAACCATAAATTCACTTAAAATACCAAAATAAATGTAATGTGTCTAAACCCATATCTAATTATAAAGATTTTCTTAGTGCATGGTTATGGAGCTATGAAATATGGCAAATTCTGAAGCAAAGTGAAAGCAAAGAAGGTGAAATGAATGAAATTTTGGAGACCCAAATGTCCCCCCCAACTGAAGGTGTTGTATGTCCTCATGCAAGTTTGCATTGATTATCGTTTACCTTTTATGAGGTAAACGATTAAGTCATTTTGTGATTTTGAGATACTCTTCTTTATCTGAAAGATATCTAAGTGGCAACTCTTATGATTGGATATTGTGTAGCAACAATAACTATTTCAAGTGGTGGTTCTTGTGTGACAACACTTTTCTTTTATTCTTCTTTTTGTTGCAACAAAGAATACATAAGAATGTATTAAAAATGAAGACCTATTCATATACATATTAATCAATCATTCCTTATGATTTGAATCTTTTACAAAACATATCTATCTTTAGATAACCAAAAATAGCAACATCATTCAGTTGAGAGAATGATGTTGATCAAGAATGTATGAGGTTATGGAATACGGAAATGAAAAATGGTAATGAATATCCCCACCCCAACTAAAGGTATTTTTTATTTTGAAATGGGCAAAGTATTGTCACATGGGAATTTTGCAAATACATGTCTTTTAGAAGTCAAGGAATTAATGGTTAAAGATTAGAAAACAACATACCTTTGATTACCTAAAAAGTCAATATGATTTGCATGTGTGAGATTTTGGCTACCATTGCTAGACCATGGAATGTGAAGCAAAAGACTCTGATATGCTTCTTTGTCACTTGGCTGTATGAATAGTGGATGAAATCTGAAATTGGAACCTTATTGCTGAGATTACTACTGAACTCTAAAACTGAATTTTAATTTATTGGAGAATTGCTACAAGCTGTTGGAATCATATAGTCTTCATTCATATCCGCATCATGGCATAATTATTTTTTATTTGAATGAATTTTTTTGATGTCAAACATAGAAAGAAATTGTTGGACTACCGACCATTAATGAATGTCATTAACCAACATGAGACTACTCACCATTAATGTTAATGAGAGTCAAAATGCCCAAGTACATCTTAATAGGTACAAATAAATGAGTTGAAGTCAAGTCATGTAGAAGATCCACCAAACATGGGACATTGATGTATTCCCACTGTTCATTGGCGAGATAACTTGCCGTTAAGGCATACAAGCCTCAAGGTACTAAAAAACTCTAGTCTCGAACCCAGATGATGTGTTGAAGTCGATGGGTCAAGACTTGTTAGAAGAGGGGGCCTTAATGTGTCCCCCATCATCTAACATGAGCATAAAAGTAATGATTTAGAGGACCATAGATGAAATATTTGCATTTATGAAGCGAGTTTTATTTAGCAAAAGGAAAAGGAAAATGAGGTAACTCAACTTTGTAAGTGAGCTAAATGACTTGATTCATGGGTTAGGAATGAAATGTAAGTGAGGCAGGAAAGTGCGAAATTTGCAAAGGAAAAATCGTTTTGCAATCATGATCTACTAGTAGGAAGATGTAAATTCATGGATGGACTGTAAGTTTAGAAAGAGGAAAATGAATGAATAACAATGAAATGAGGGACATGGACTTGACTTCATGTTCTTTATGAAAAAGAATTGGTTTTTGGAAACCATTTGTGCATAAATTGATCTTCCTTGATCATCCTGAAACCTGCCAAAGCTTAGCACTAATCTGCAATAAAACATAAGATTCTCTAAGGAGAGAGGTGATCAGTCTCTTTTTATACGATATATACATAATAAATTCATAAATAGTGATAATAAGACAAATTCAAGGAAGATAAATAAAAATGAAATGCACTTTTACCTGTTGGGAAGCGATGCATCTTGGACTACTCGTCAGTATTTTGTTGATAATTTCTTCATTTGATATCAAATTTCAACGATTCAAAAACCAAGTTAAAGAAAATTCATATTAAGAACATGTTTTTAATGATTTGATGATGTTTTATAAGTCCAATTTCTGCAAAATCCATAAAAAATGACCATTTTTTTATTATCTCAAATACTAATGAAAACTATCCCATCGTGTAGAGAAAGTTGTGCCCTTCTGAAGTTTTAGCAAAATAGTCAAAATAGGGTGATGGGTGCCACATGATAATGGTAGAAGGTGCCACATGACAATATAGAAGTTGATATAGACGTTGACTTGGTAGGTTGATGTGGACAAGGTGACGTGGCAGACAACTAGGCGATGACTATGCAATGTTGACCAATGTTATGTTGCCACATGGACCAATGAAATGTCACCACATGGCAGCACAATTGTTACCTAGTTAAGGTTTGCCAAAATTGTCGAATAGTTAACGAATTTTGACCTTCATTGGATTTGAACTCATGACCTCTCTTTTATAAATTTAAAGAGTTACCAATAGACCAAACTTCAAATTTGTAAAATAAAAGTAATAAAAACTTTATTTAAATTCAAAAATATTAATCATTCGACAAAATGACTAACGAGGCAACAATTTGACAAACAACCAGCAAAATAAATTTGGGATTTTTGAGAAAAATTCCAAGTGTCTAACTGCTCCTAGGCACTTGTCAAGCAATTGCATGCCACCAAAATGTTTGATTTTCGATTGAACTCATGCTTTTGCCAAAAGAAATGGATTTCAAAACCAATTTATTCTATAAAAATTGGGAAAATATTCAACCAAAACTTAGAATTTTTTTCTACAAAACTGGTTGATGGAGCAAAAAAAATTCTGACCCCTCTTTGTGCAAATTTCTTGACATTATTTATTTGTTTGGAAATTTTTATTTTTTTAACAGTGTTTTTGATTTTTTATATATTTGTTTTTTATTAAATTAAAAAAATAACTCTCGGCCCCATAGTTGGCTTGTGTGCTGTGTGGGGTCCTTGGCAACTTGTGCTACGGCTTCAACCTTTTGTGGGCTTCCTTAGCGTCACGCATATGCGTCGTGGAGCAAGCCAAAGGCAAGACATGCGTGAGGCCAAGCCAAAGGCTTAAGACCAAAAATCAATTTATTTAAATTATAATTTTTTAATATCTTATTATTTATTTTAATTAATTCTTAATTTATTTTTTATTTTTTAAATATATTTTTATTATTTTTAATTTAATTTTTTTTTTTGTTTTTTTTTTTGTTTTTTTAACTATTATTAAAAAAAAAAAATAAATTTGAAAAAAAACAATATATTATTATATATTATTTTATTTTGTTTATTTAATAATAAAAAAATGAAATTATTCTAGAAAACAAATGAAAAAATAGGATTTTGTTTTGTTTTTTTGTTTTTTTTTAAAATAATGAACAAGAATTTATTGTAGCAAATTATGAGACAAATTTATTTGACAATTAGAGATCAAATTTTAAGCAATTTTTTTTTTTTTTCTTTTTGCTTTTTAAAATCAATGATAAATTTAGATTTCCTAGTCATTTTTTATTGTGAAATTTCAAAGCTAATGTATCCAACTTTCCTTTCTAATCTTCTAGGTCACGACAAGGCGCAAGAAGAGAGCATACTCAGAAATATCGAAATTCTTTATTCATTTGGAATCTGAAATTTGAAAAACAAAGTAAGAAGAACTGATCTTTCAAACCTCAAATTTTAGCTCTCTAAACTCCATTTGTTTTTCTTCTTCACAGAAATCCCTTTTATTGTAGATTTTCCTGCCAATGGTTAGTAAATGAGGTGACTCTCACTGCACTACCAAAAATGAAAAAATCAAGAAAATGAAATCAAAATTTAAAAAAACTCGAAAACTCAAAATCATTACTAAACTTGGTTTTATTTCCCTATTCTATCCTACTGTATTTTGAAAAAGAAAAGTTGTGTAAAAGTATTTCCAATGAAGCCATTTATAAATCAAGATCTCTAGTATGCTCACATCTAAATTTGAAAAGTATATTGCAATGTTCACTAAGATATGAGACAAATTATTCATTTGGATTAAGCACAAGGATTTGTTGAAAAATGGAAGAATGTTGTGGTGTAGTCACTTCTTGGAACCAATCTTCAATGTAGTCCTTGCTCTCCAAGAAACGCTTGATCATCATTCTAGATCTCCTTGGATTAGTGCCAAATCTCTTATAGTACAAAAAGTGATTGAAATTTATGCATCTAAATGATTTTTAACATGAATTTTAACTTTGCATCTAAAAATGAATGCAACTAAAAAATGAGATTGAAGCTAAAAATGAATTTTAGACTGAAAGTTTGTCTCTCTATATACTTCCTCGACAACGGCGCCATAAATGTCGGGTAATTTAATTGTAAGTTAAATCACTTGCTATTAAACTGTCAAACCCGAGATTCATAAACTTGCAAAGTATACTTGCACAATATATGCTAGGAATCAACTTTCAATTTTGAAATGGAATCTTAATCTATTGAAAGAAACAATAAAAATGAAATAAATCCTAGTTATGAAAAATGTTTAAGATGTGTATGCACACACTTTATTTTTCAAAAGTCTTAAATTCAGAACTTGGAAAAAATTATTTTAATACATAAAATTGAAATGACAATTGACATGAAAGTAAACTTACTCTATTGACATGAAAATAAATCTATTCTAGTGACATGAAAGTAAATCACATAGTTAGTGATCAAATGGGAGCTATTACCTCAAAACGGGTACTCGAGCTCAAAACCCCCCAAAAAAACATGAAAAACAACCCGAAAATAAAAAGTGTTCATTCTGCATCACCATTTTTTTTTCAAAGTAAATTTTCAATATTTTTTAAAAATAACAGTAAAAAACAATAAAAGCCATTTTTTTGGTGCAGAAAACACCTGGAAATCGAAAAGTGTTGATGCCAAAATAACGTCCTTTTTTTCAAGGTACATTTTCAACATTTTTTAGTAATAATGCTAAAACTAAAATATCATGACTTTGAAAAACTTTAAATTTCCAACGATTTTCAAGCATGATGTTAAAGTTAAAATATCACGTCTTTGAAAAGCCTTAAAATTCCAACGATTTTTAAGCATGACATTAAATTTAAAATATCAATTTTTTGAAAAACCTTAAAATTCCAACAATTTTCAGGCATGGTGCTAAGAAAAATACTTACTATTTTCAACCATAGCATTAAAGATAAAATATCATGATTTAGAAAAACATTAAAATCTTGACAATTTTTCAACCATGGAATTAAAACCAAAGATTATGACTACAAAATAATCTTAAGTTTTCAAAATATTTCAAACATAACATTATGAAAAAATTTTATGACTAAAAAACTTTAAAAATGAACACTTGAATAAAAGAGATATTATACCAAGAGTATTTTTTTAAAATGCTAAATGTATAGCGATTTTAAAATCTTAGTCTAAAAAAAATTGATACATTGTAAAAAAAAAAATTTAAAAATCAACTATCAAATTGACATGCAGTGTAGGTGAACTCAACCCATTGTAATGAAAACTTAAAGACCAACTATGAAATTGATACATTGTGGGGGTAGACTCGATTCATTATAACAAAAAATTTAAAATCAACTATCAATTTGCACATAATGGGATTGGGTTGCTAGACAAGTATTGACACAGACCCTAAAA